>VDFB02167013.1:0-27984 GCA_007258455.2 Sequoia sempervirens
GCATCCAGTGGTGTGAGGGCAATCCTACATCAACCAAAAAAGAAAGATTTTAATTTTCTATTGGTTGTTTCTTAGATGTTTTTGCATTTCCGGATACCCTTTTAGCTATTAAAATATTCGAAGCCAAATTTGAGGCCCTCAGAAGCCCCGGATGGGCCTGAAAATTTGTAAAAATCCCAAAGTATTGGCCATAGGCCCTACTTTATGCCACATTGTCTTTTCAAGAGCTTTCCGAAAAGCTATTATCATTGAAAATATGATAGTCGGATTAAAAGTTATGGCTTCCGGAAGTTGGTGCATTTTTAGAAATGTGCTAATTTTCAAATGTGAATTTCAAATTGTAATTTGGGTGCCAAACCACCAAAACTCAAATTTGAATGTTGTTTTGGCTCCAAATTGGAAAGGAGCTCTATTTATGGGTGAGATTTCTGATTTTTGGTAGCTTTTTGGGGAAAAGAGTTTGCATGCTACGAAAGGGGGTCTTTTGTAATTTTTTGTAATTTCTGTAATTTGAATGTATTGCAGAGCTTGAGGATTTGTGATCCTCTACATGTAAGAAGTTCCATTCTAAATAATAATAAAAGTTCTCTGGTTGTTGGCATCATTTTCTGTGTCTCGAGTTTTCTCCCTCGTCATCTCCTTTTCCCTCTCTCCATATCTCTTTGTAGTGTAGCTTATATAGATGTAGATATATGCCACTTTGTATGTATTTTTACATTGTCAATTGTTAATAGATACCACACCTTATTGGATGTTACTATAATTTACTTCTTGATTCATATGATAATTATGGATAATCTTGTTTTTCTTCCAACTCCATGTTTGCCAATAAATTTATTTTATCTTTATTTGTCATATCTCAACTTGGAGAGTGATCTATATGTTGAAGTTTTAAGTTTAACGATGGATTACTCATTTCCCTAAAGTGGAAGCTAGTTGAAGCAACCTAAACCATAATCATTTATGTCTACTTTCTCATGTTATTCTATTGGAATCAGGTTTAGCTAACATCAATTGAAGTCATAATGTTTGGAATTAATAGATGGTTGAATACTAAAGGGAGAGTTGATTTGTCACTAGTTTTTGACACATAACCTCATTTATATTTTCTTTCTCTACACCTTAATCTCCTTTTAACCCTATGGCTCTTAATTTTTTCATGTACAAGAATTAGTTTAGTTTTTATATTAGATGGGAATTAACTTTCTCTAAAGGTTGGCTATACGTTTTAAGTTGTGTATGTAGGCATCTAAAAAAAATTCCCCCTAAATTGATATTTCTCTTGTTTCTAAATTTGAGTGTTTTGATATGAGGTGATGAGGAAAACTACCTCTAAAATTAGTTATACTTCGAATTGAAATCAAAAAAACCTTCTTCATTCAATCATATCAAGAAGAACCCTCTCCCACTAATTAATTGAGATAAACCCACTTCAATCAAAATCTACAAAAAATATAAACTCAATTAGAAAACTCTTTCTTTTTCCATGATTTAAACTACAATGTGAGTAAATATAAAAAATAAGTCAACAGTCAAATTTAAAATACACTATGATGTAAGTTAAACATCTATTTCATTAAAAATAACTTGAGAGGAAAAGGTAAACTTCCTAACACATTTGATGCATAATTAATGTAGACATGATGTGAATATAATATATAAATGATAACATATCAATAATCTTGTGACATCCATTATAACACAATCATAATCTTGAAGTGACAAGAAATCATCTCAAAATTAATAAAATTATTATTTTTTTACTCAATTTAATATTTTTTAATAGTTTTAATTAAATATTAATGCAACATACATCAAAATAAATTTTAATAGTGTAAGTGTGACAACTTATATTAAAATTATTACACAAATATCTTCATCATAGTTTAGATTCTTTTATATGGGAAACCAAATTATTACACATATCCATAGTTGGTTGGAATTGAAACTCCATGTTTCTAAGAGCGGTCATCTAGAAATTGTCTCATATATCCACATTTCATAATGCACAAGTGGAAAATTATATCAAAAGTTCCCATGCTAATTTCAATGAGAATCAAGAATTATTGAGTTGGATAAAAGATGATTATTTTGAATTTCAAGAGTAATGATTAATTTTATTGAAATGTGCGAGACATCATACTAGTTTCAAAACTTCATTATTATGGATCTTTGAAATCATTTCGTGAGCATTAGAAAACTACATTGATTTTAATGTAGTTAATGTTTAATTTGTAGATCAAACCATGGATTTAAGAAACTAATCTTGTTAAGTAATTGGAAGCATAGGTCAAAACTAATATATTTTTATGATTATGTGGAAATGAATTATAATTATAACTAGCAATTGCACCTTCGTATGCAATGGGTAGGCCAAAGACATACTAGTTAATTTTGTGTTAATTTGGTTTATTTGTAAATGGGAAAAGCAAGTGAAAGTCGTAAACTACAAATCCTTTTAGTTGAAGTTGTCGATACAAGAGAAAGTATTGAAGTTTCCAAATATTATTGAAAAATTGCATGTGAGCACTTTGAAATCCCCATGCTCATGTTTTCAATCCATTCCAAGATAATAGCATAAGGTCAATTCCTCTTTTTTAATATCTGTAGTGTAGGATCATTTGAAGTATGACAGACAAATGGAATTAGGGAAATGCTAGTGCTTATTCTTGAGCACCTGTTGCATATGTGTAATGTCAGTCTCTTGTGTCATTTCCAATTAAATACTTTCAAATGTTTCTCTTATGTCATTTCCCATTTAAATATTTTTAAATACTAACTTTGTATATTGCACACAAAGTTGCACAACATTTGTTCTGAGCAAACACAAGAAGTTAGAAAACAAGCCCACCTTAAAGGAAAGCAAACAATTACCATAGTAGTGTGGTGATTATAGTCTATAAAAAAGTGGACTGAAAAAAAACCATTACTCCATATTGCAAGGACATTTCTACAACTCATTTGTGATAATTATAATTATCCATTAGGGCAATGTAGCAGTCATTGAAACCTATAAATTTTAGAGTCATTTATGTACATTATTCTTGAATTACTAGATGAAGAACCTTTGATAAAATAGTCACATGAGTACCTAAAATTAATGTAGAAGAGACAATCAAGAAAATGGAAGCAATCAACAAAAGATTATAAAATGAAGAAATGTATTTTCAGAGTATTTTAAAACTTGCGACTGATAAAAATTTCTAAATTGAACTTGGTTGCACAACTTTTGAAAATCACAGCAAAAATTGACTCTCAAAATCAATATTATGACAAAATGGTATATAATACAAATCCGTAAAGTCTTACACAATTTCCAGTAATACAACCAAAACATTCTCATAAGGCATCCACTCCAATTTGTAATCAAACAATTTTAAGCAGCAGTTGTTTCTTTTTGCTTCTTCGGCACCCTATATCCTCCTACAACATAAGCATGATCTCTTTCAAAAGGTTCTAGTGTCATCTGCTCAGATGGTTTGAACTACTCCTACTACTTCTTGACTTCTTGAGCAAACAAAAAATTGTGTAAGCATTAAACCCACAATAGAAAACATCATCCAAATTCTCTTAGATACATTAAACAAACTCAAAAGATGGGAGTAAAGCATACCTTGATAGATATTACAATATGTCCTCCATTTTTCAAGAAATGTTGTGCATTCAATGCAACAATACGTGTCTAAATCAACAAGGAAAATTAAATCAGTGAACTTGTGAAGAACCCAGCTAGCTCCAACTTAACCCCTATAGTTTTTTGCTTAGTATCTTTTGTGTTTTTTTAAGTTTTTTAGAGAAATTCTAGACAGAAGTAGAAGGGGTGTACAACATAAAATTGTAGATAAAACTAAAATGCAAGAATTTATTGCTCAATTGGTACTGTAAATTAAGATTGGTAGTACATACAATGAATTTACAAACAATAAATGTACCTAAAGTCCTCCAGATTATTTAAATAAGAAATTATCAAGCTTGCCAGGCAACAATGGATGGGAATGACCTGAAAGCACACTAAGATCTCAAATCTAAGTTTTCCACAATGTAACTGAAGAAAAAGAGCTGAGAAGGTGGGACGCCAAGTATCCAGTTGAGAAATAGACCAAAAGGGAGGTGGTTTGCCTCAAGAATTTCCACGCCTCTTCACAAGAAACACACCAAAGCAAGGAGATGTGTGGCCTCTAGCTACTGCAAGATACTAAAGCAAATATGGCAGAAGATAAAGGCAATCCAAGTGTAAGCCCTCTCATGTAGTTGTATACTGAATAACTGAATAAATATACTCTGATTAAGCACAAAAGAACTTCTGATTGAAGCTCTCATTAATGGAAATCATTTAGCTAGTGTCTCATAGCCTCACAATCACAGATCCAATGAAGATTTCTCGTTCTTCAATGAAGTTTCCTTGTAACCCTTTCCCTTAGACAAATCACAAAGAAAATAAGATATGCAAAGTCAAATGATCAAAAAAGTGAGTCTGATTTGCAAATCCTTCCCTTTATCTCAAAAGGCATGCTTCTCCAAAAGCCACACACTTCCTCCAAAACCCACGCACTTTTGGCACTTAAATACATTGAAATATATTTAATTACTTTTCAATAGTTTAAAAATCTCACTTTATGAAGTGAGCGCACCTTTATTTGACTTAAGTGATTTTTTTATCACTTTATCAACCTTAAGTCACTTTTAAATTTATTTAAGTGGCCTTTTAATCTTTCATAAAGTCAATTTGACTTTATAATATTCCATTAAATTAAATAATTAACTTAACCACGTAAATAAACATAACTCCCTCCAAACTCAGTATTTTTTCGTTATGTCAAAAGTTGGTGAACGCTGTGCTACAAATGGTTGTACTAAACCAATACTGAGGTGAAAGGGGTGTGAATGGCAATACCCACCAAAATGGTCACCGACCCCCTAACTAGATCCTGTCAGCCTACGAGAGTCCAAGAGATAGGCTAACTCAACTACTCCTGATAACTGACTAAAATGGGGACATTACAGTCCACCCTCCCCGAATTTGCTTGTCCTCAAGCAAACTCAAAGTTGAATGCTAAAAACTGTTCTCTGCACCCCTCATCCTGAGAATGGACTGTCGAACCAACCTCTCCATTCTTCTCAAGGTAATTACTTTTAAGTTGTTGTCCTTGATGTTTTTTGCTTTGATATTGAAAAGAAATTTTAATTATCCTATATATTTTATTTTATAATTTATAGGGAAATATGTGAGGTTTATTTGAAGGTGAATTTTTTCTCATAAATAAATATAAAGTGTATAATTAGTTAAAGTGTTATTTTTTTGGATTATTTGACTAGTTAAAGATACATGTCATTTGAATTAATACAAAATTCATCTTGAATACCCCTTAAGCATTAGGTCCCAAGGAAAATCTCAACATTTGACAATTATAAATGTTTCAATTAAAATTGGTAATTTTTTTGAAACATATTATATGTATATAATGAAGATAAAATTGTATAAAAAAATTAAGATTATCATCTTGAATTTTTAACAAAAATATGGTAGGTTAATCCTATTCGTATTCTTTAGTACGCTTCAATGAAAATTGGAGTTGCCAACTGTCAGTTGTGGCATGCATGGATTTGCATATTTGTCCTTTGAGAAAGAACTAATTCTTGTCCCATGGTTTCAGGTGTTTTGATCTCATTATCCCTTAGTATGGTTTACCAATTTTCAGTACGTTTACCATCCTATGGCTTAATGATTCATTTATTATGGAGATGTGAGAGATCAATGAAGCATGTGTTAAATGTCATTTTTATGATGTTCAAGTTAAGCTTTGTACATTCTAAACTCTATGTCATCATAAGAGTTCATGTCTTATGGAAAAAGCTCCTCTATTTATTCAACCAAAGTAAGCATTTGTTGGCAATAGTAAATTAATATCTATCTTCTAAAGGATTATTTTCTAGAAAACGAAAGGGTTGTAGCAGTGATGGATTATGATCCGAAAAAATATCATGTGTGGTTTCTAGTGCAAAGGTGGGAGAGGCCATTTACAGGAAGCTTGGAAGAGCTTCATCTGCAATCTATGTTTAAGCTACAGTGTGGTTGTGATTATAGGTGTCTCAAGTGTGTTATTGGGATAGAGTCCTTCATCCGAAGTCAAGGAGGTTGCTTTTCCTATCAAATATTTTGTCAATTTTCATCTCTAATCTTTTGGATATGCCACAATGTCTAGATTCTATGATTGTAATTGCAAAAACAATGGTTAAAGACATATTCCTATAGAATGATACCCTTGTTGACTGTGCACAAAATTATGTTTTTGGAATGGGGGAGCGTTATATGGGTGGAATTTTTACGCCACACTTCTTACCTCATAATAGAGCTTTTGTTAATGTTTTTGATGCATTCAAGCAATCTCTGAAGCTTAGTGACCCAAGTTATCTTAACAAGGTGTTTACAAGATACAACCATAATGTGGGGAGGGAAATGTCTGAAACTTTTAGAGAAAAATATAATTATGTTTATTTCTTGCTTCATCATAATTGTATCCATGCAGCCTCTTTTGTTATTCAACACCAGCCAGTTAGTGCACATCCAACTTTGCAGGGGGTTGCCCAGAATTTGGTTCAAAATTTGGTTTAGAACTTGGTTTAGAATCGAGTTGTTGTTGTGGTACTGGATATGAATATTGTGCTCAATTCTCAAAATATGGATGTGGGCAGTGGTGAGCAAGGGGAGAATTATATGTCCAGATTATGTAGATGGAAGAATAAGTATAAGCTAAAAGGTATTTTTTTATTTTGATAAGCGACATGTCTAGGTATTTGAATGCAAGATTTTTGAGACAGTTTTTTGGACAGTCTTAAACAATGTAGAATACAATTTCAAATGAAAGTTGTTAGCTAGTTTTTTGGTTAGGCTTCATTAAGGAAAAATTCAAATTAAAGTGATATGGCCAAATTTGTCTACGATGCAGTGTATTTTTTGAATTATGGGCATGTAATTCGACAAGTTAGATGAACACCAACTAGAAGTTTTGGCTTGTCTGTATGTAAATAATCTTGACGATTGGGATAAGATTGTAATTTTTTTATAAATTTGGAGTTGTAACTAGAGGTTTTCTTCACTTGGTTCTTTCTTGCCAATATGCTCATCGAACCAGGGTTTGTAAATTTAATTATATATAAAATAAAATATTATTGTTGCCACTTTTGTTAAAAAAATAAAATAATAAAATAAGATGTAACTAATATCACCTTTAAATAAGAGTAACTGAGAATAAATTATTCCAAATATTATAATTTTCAACTACATCTTCACAAGTGAATATCCTTGAACATTAATTCATAGAAGTCTAGGCTAATTTATTTTCATGAATACTAAGATTTAAGTAGATTCCAATTATTTTAGAAATGGTTTCTTGAGTCAAATGAATAAATTATTTTTCATATTGATGGGACTCTAGGGGTAATCTATGAACCTTTTTTTCATGTTAAATCCAAAGCCACTAGTATTCATTTAAAATTTATTTTGAGTCATTTTCTATTAAACGAGAAATTCTACCATTTTCCTAATAAGTGATTTTGGTACGTGGTAGTGACCTTCAAATTTCAAAAAGATTTTTTAATAACACTTTGCTACTAACTCTAGATAATTGACTCTTGAGGCTCTTATAATAGAAAGCAATAAATAATTGCTTTTATTATATTTATCCCTATCCTATGAATGTATTATAATTTGGTCTTGAATTTATTATATTAGTAAATCCATCATCCTATAATCTTAGAATTTTTTATAACACTTTGCTACTAACTCTTGAGGCTATTATAATAGAAGGCAATAAATAATTTCTTCTATTAGATTTATCCCTATCCTATGAATGTATTATAATTTGGTCATGAATTTATTATATTAGTAAATCCATCATCCTATAATCTTATGAATACAAATTACTTAAGCAATTTTATAATAGATGTTTAAAATTGACACCCAATAGCTATTAGTAATGATTACCAATATAACAATACTTTTGTAATAACCATGAACATGGATAAGTGTATGCTTATCCTTTGATTAAAAATAAATTTGGTACCTATTCAATTTAAAATAATACACTTAAATTTTATAATCAATTTGTCCTCATTGAAGTGTAGTGACCTTTCAACTTCAACTTCTAATAGAGACATGAAAGGTGACTTTTCAGCTTCTATGTAAATGTTAAATAGTCTTAATTCAAAGCCAATAGATAGAGTGGTAAGCATACATCTCTTTGGATGAGTTTTGTCAAGTCGCAACATACATCTCGTCTGAGGAGTTTTTCAAATTATATCAGCTCTCTCAAATGGATTCCATTAGGCATACAACTCTCTCACGAGATTGTCCAATTGTATGAATCCAAGACATACATCTCATCCGTGAGCTAGCCCAAGTTTTGTAATATATTTCATATTTTGAATAAAATGATGCTTTTCATATTATTTTCACTTTGTCTATTCTAATCTACAAAATACTTCCAACACCTTGTTGAGTATTGTCCCCTAAATTCACAGAAAAATTTAGATCATCCTCCTAAATCATGTTTTTAAATTAATGACAATGATGTATTTGAGATACAAGAGGATATTTTTGGTCCCTTCTTGAGGTAAAAAATTAATGCAAATACTTCTATTTTAGTTAGTCTTACTATTGTATAATAACTAAAATCTGGATGATTATAATAGGTAAATCACTAGACATCTTATGATCAATTTTTTGGAGTCATCAGATAATGGTTATGATATTATTTTTGATAAGGGAAGCATGGATTTTGAAAGGGCCCAGGCCCTTGTACAAAAGATATAAAGATAGGCATTAAGCTCAATAGAACAACAAGGAACCAAAGAGAAACAACAACGTACAAGAAACTAAAACATTACATAACCATGTAGTCACCAACCCATATTTAGGGTGGTTTGAAACCAAAATGTTCCAAATATTTTTGCTTAATCCTATACATGGATCCAAATGGGCTGGTGTTTCTTGTTGCTCGAGAAACTATTGGTGGCAAACTTTGCAACAATATTGACAAATAATTGAAGAGTCTTCAAAAAAATCCATTGCACCTAACATCCCAATTTGGAAGATATAGAAATTTGAGTAGGTAGCACCATGTCTTTTTTCGCAAGTACACAAAATCTAGCAAACAACTACTTTTTGAATTTAGTTAACTTATCAGTAGTAGAGTATTGCCCAAAAGTATTGACAATAAGCATGAAAACCTCTTCATCCCAAAACTCCAAAGGAAACCTTGGCAGTTTGACCCAAACAGGGAATAAAATGGAGTCATCACTCAAGGGATTAAACCCTAGAGGCCAATCTTTAGACAAAGACCATTTAAGCCCATAAACCAAGGAACTTCATGAAAAACCCTAGAGCAATCTTCAAGAGAGGAAAAGGAAAATAAGAAAAAAATATTCAACATAGAGACAACCTCAACTTTGCCTCTTAGTTTCTAAATCCGAATCACCCACTTTCTAACATAATCAATGTTGGAACTATTACCACAAAATTTCCCAACCAAAGAGTGTTACTAAACTGAGCAACTGTTTTAACCAAAAGTGAATCAGGGATAGAAAGTACCTTCCCTTTGTCCATGGTATCGACAGGGAAAAACTCAATCCCAGACACACTCTCCTCAACATCATGTAAGACCCCGTTTCACACTGATTAATGCTAAACCTAATTTGTGATATGATTTTCTTAAATTGATGATTAGATATATTGTGGATGATAAATAAGGTGATATTTTGGAAAAATCCTTGTAATTTCATTTTGACATTATGTTCTATTGTCATTACCATGAAGGTGTAATACACTAGTATACTATGGAATACAAATTGAGATTTAAATGGATTATTATATGGTTAAAGTTTAGAATATCCAGCTAATAGATTAATGTGATATACAATGTTACTTACGATCATGTCGGTAATGTGCAGGAAGGCAACAGTGTTAACATGGGAAGGGAGGACCATCGAGAGAAAATCAAAAGACATCTTCTTGAGGATTTAAATTTAATATGTTGATAGGTTAAGAGGTGAAGGTTGATATTAAAGGTATAATTTATTTTGGTTTGTGAGAATATTTAATTATATGGGTTAGGGGTTGGGAACCCTTACCCAACTGTGAAACTCGGATGGATCTTTATTTGGGTCTTTAAAGAGGGTTGTTGGTCAATTTACTTGGTTGGGATGCAAAAATAAACCCCCTAGGGTCTATACCTTAGTGGTAGGGGTCAAGTGGGCATGCAATAGGGTCCCAAGGACATAATTTGACTCTTGAAAAGTCACCATAATGAAGAGTGGCGAATTTTGAGGAGAGGATGGGAGGTGAAAAGATTTGGGGTTGTCCAAGTGCATGTTGCCTCTTTAATGAGAAAAGACTCTCATTGAAGAAGGGAGGTACACTCCACACCTCCCCATCCAAAAAGTTGCAAGCCGAAACTCCTATATAATTGGAGAGGAAGGATGAGTAGGGTGTTACCCACTTCTCCTCTTGGAGAACTTGAGTGAAGATGGTAGAAAGAATGAGAAGAGGAGGGGAGTCCATCTCTTTGGGAGGAAAGTGATCATGATGGCTTGACTTGGAGAGGAAATATGGAATAAAAGAGAGTTCAATCCCTTCACCAATCCCTTCACCTAAAGAGAAGAGATAAGTTTTTCTATTTCCATTTCCCTTGTTATTGGTTGTAAGAAGGTGATATAGGGTATGAATCATGGTTGAAAATAGAAAGTAAAGAGACCATATGTATGAAATTTGTGCTATGTTAGTTTTATTCCTTGTAAGAATGAAAAAAAAAAAAATACTCCATGTATCATCATGGAGTTAAAATAATTCCTTGCTCGGGGGTATGGCTAGAGCCCACGAGGCTCCATGACGCCATTATGGTAGGGTGGAGAGCAAGCCTTACTTTGTTGTATGTCATGCATTATACTTTTTTAAATTAGTTGTGATGTGAAAGGATAATAATGGTTGTAATCTGAAGGAAAATAGAGAAAGAGCAAGCTGCAGTCAATTTGTGTGTCATTCATTTTGTTTCTTAAAATTAGTTGTAATATGGAAGATTTAAGAAAAAAAAAGTTATATTTGATTGTATTGAGGAAAGAGAAAACACCTTTTAAGTTGCAATAAAACTGTGGGAAAGGAGAGACACTTGCATTTGTTATTAAATAAAATATTGTGTAAATTGGTTTATATTCTCTTCCACATTTAGACAACTGTATGTTCATTGAGCAGAAGAAAAGAATAGGAGAGAATTGGGAACTAAGTATGAGTAAGGAATCAAATTTTATTGAATTAGTCGTTTGTAACAAAAGGAACATATATGCAAGGAATCCATAATCAATTTTTCAGCAAAGGGAGTGCTCAAGATAAATAGTAGTTTCCATTTGGCCCATTAATAATAGAAATGTACGTTCTGTCATTTTACCATACTTGAAAATGGGAACCTGCATGTTGGTACCAAAGCATGAGTGAATTCAACCATCTTGGAAATCAGTATATACAAAACACTTTTTGTCTTGCACATTATAGATTGTTATGTAGTAGGCTAAATGGATTTCATAGTAAGTCTTTATGAAATGAATAGTTTGCTTATCAATGTGTATTTAAATAAACAAGCCATTGTTGCCAAATATGGAGTTCATTTCATATCAGTATTTCAACAACGATATATTAGTCCCAGCAGTAAATATGTAAATTACATTGAATATACCAAGAAAAATAAAAATAAAAATTATATATATTCTACCCTAAATGTAGGTACAAATCATACTTATATTCATAAAACTGCTAACATGGTATAACCAAATATATTCAATCTTATGAAGTAATACAAAGGAAAGAAGAAGCAGATATAGATACAGAAAAAAAGGAAACAAGGTAGAAACCCTTGAGGTCATGGTTGTGCAGGGCCGAGGGCCTGCATAAGGGAAGAACCTCTAGGATTCGGCCCCTACAACCAAGAGAAGCTGCCCCTCTTTAAACCGCTCTGCTTACAGATTTAAGGAATTAAACCTCTATCGGTGGTTGTGAAGGGTGAGTCCACGAAGTAGTCCCATTGAGCTATGGCACCTAATCACAGTATTCCCAGTATGAGCAGAACAACATCCTCCTTCGTTGTAGATTGGCATTCACCAGTCCTCCGGTCGGTAGCAAAATAAAATAAAATATAGCGAATGGATGTTGGTTGTGGGAAGATTGTGAAATCAAACCGCCTCCACTGCCTGCTTGACGTGTCAGTATGCATATTAAATGGTAATATTGCTAGCGTAGTTAATACGGCTTACCTTCCAGGCTCGATAAGTCCTCTGCCAATCTGGAGACCTCAGAACGGTTAAATCAATCGAATCAATTCCCCATTTATTGCTTGGCCAATGTTTGGTAGGCAGAGAGATTTAGGGGATGCATTATGTCAAATCGAGGCCTAGAAATCTGGACTGGTCAGATGCCAAGATTGTTTCCTTTTAATGCTTTAAATTACCCCTTCTTGGAAACTTGCTCACGCAATTTGTAGTGATTCTGCCATCGTACCATTTTATAATTGCATCCCTTCCAATTCAAAGGTTGTGTTATGATAGCCTAGCCAACAAATTTAATTCCCCACCTAACCGATCCCTTGTCAAGCTTGGCAGATTTTAGGGAAAATTTATTAGTGTGGCTGTCAGTTTCATGGATGATAGTGGGTTCGTTCATCATCAATTTCATTCTTGAAGGTGTCATGTAGTTTTGGGAATGTTGGAGCTTGTATTCACCGCTGCCACACATTGCTGTTGGGGAGGATAATATATGATAATGTTACCCATGCTGTTATCAGCAATAATAACAATAGTGGCAGATTTGTTAGTGAGCGAGCATCTTACGTGGAGTAGAAACACAGAAATACCCCACCGCTCCTCCACTCTCATCTCGTTGGTACTATCTTTCACTTCTCCAACTTGGCGAACAACAGCATGAAATAAGGTTCTGACGACGGTTTTAGAGTATGTTTATTAAAATGAAAATTACAGTCAAGGTCGTAATAATGAAACACATTTTTTTTCTTACATTACGGCATCCAATATCCTACGTAGACAAGTATATACTAGCATAATTAATTTAAGATAGTATGTTCCATTAAACTCGAGTCAAACGCATTTTAGCCGTGAAGAGGAAAAAGAGATGGTTCAGCCTATAGCCTAGTTTTATATTATCCTCTCATTCAAGGCTGTAGTTTCATTCATATGAAAACACTCATAGTGGTGCTAAATTTAAAGATAAATAAGGAAACCGTAGATATCTTCCACGTGAAACTAAAAAATGTTCAGAGGGAGCTCTTGACAAAATAAATATAATATATGCTGATAATATTAGCCAAAGGAATAACCACGACTCTTTTAGTTGTAGACATTTTAATATAATCTAAAAAGGACTGATGGAATTAAATTAAAATAGACGTGTTCAAGTAAATTTAAAAAGTAAGAAAATAAAAGTTAAAGGAAGGGCTATGTGACTTATTAACTTAGAAAATTAAGTACTAAATATTTTTCATTTATTAGATTTTAAGTTATTTTACTTTATTTTAAATTATGGATAAAAATAAATAAAATTATATTAGTAATTTCTTTTAGAAAATAATAATAATAAGGATTATTATATTATATACATATAATGTGTAAATGATATTTAATATTGGTATTTAGGATGTTATAAATTTTAATGGGGTAATATGCTTAATTAGTTAATAAAAGTTTTGTATGAGTATGAAATTGGCTAAGGAAAATTACTTTATGTTTGAGAGGAATTTAATATTATTAAGTGGATACATATTCTGGTATGAATCTAATTAAGACTACTATGAAATGGATTTAATAAGGATGATATGCTTAATGATAATATTATTAACATTTATGTTTGGATCATATTAATCAAATAATACTGTCATTATGCAAGTGATCTGTCAATAGCAATGTATTGTTAATTAGTAGTAAAGTGGGGGGTATCAAATAAGTAGATAATACGATGACAACAATAATCTAGACTTTGTTGGACAAGTAATAATTTTTGTCATGAGTATTCATCTATTGCATAATATTAGCATCCTTATTACTATGTTATATTATCGTCAAAACCAGGACAACTATTGATATTGGCCTACCTATTTTACATTAATTACTATTGCAATTAAGTTTTAAATGCATTCTATTGGATAATCAAAAGGAAGCGATAATAATGTCGATAAGAAAAGAAATAAATGTTACTATTGATGAATCATCTTTGGCTAATTATTAATAATGTTTGTTCTTAGGTCAATAGCGAGATCGCCACCCCACAGTTTGTATTATATAAGAGTAAGGATACACTAATACTAATTTGAGGGTGGTATTAAAATAGTGAAATGGGTGATATCAATATCAGTATATGTTATTTGATGAGATTAGATAATTTAGTATCCATGAGAAGGGATAATGTAAACATAAGCAACATTGCTAATAGGAATAATTGATAAGACCGATAAGAGTCATGCTTATAATATAATGGGACCAAGAGTAAATTTAATAATTATATTACTAATATGATATAAGTGTGATATTTCAAATAGAGTTAATATCAATACTGCCATCCCATTTGAGTCAGCGGTGAATATGATTACTAATTCTCATTTTAATATGGGTGTTTATGATAATGAATAATATAAATATTAATACAAGGATTAATAAGTGAAACCTAATATTAGTATTAATATTGTACAAGAACCAATGTGTTTAGTAGCGTGCGTAGCACAAACGATCATAATTGTTATGACATTGGTAATAATACCATTAAGGTGGAATAAAAATGATGCGTTGTATGATAAATTGGAAATGGATATTCAATCAATACTTTAGACCAATTGGAAGAGACATTAACATAGTTTGATCATATCATAACTACTGCATCTGTGTTAGCAACATTATTGTCATCAAGAACATTCCTACCACTGAAAGTTTCTCTCATCAAAACTAACATTTCTATCCTTTCATAAAGAGTTGTGTCATAATATTAAGTAGAGTTAAGCTCTAGATGGTAGGTCATGTTGTGGTGACATGACGTGTAAGATCTAAAGGGTGGAAAAAAATAAATAAAAAAAATTGTCATGTTTTTCTAGTGAGAATACCTGGGCATGACACATCAGCTAAAGAGCAATCCCTCACGCTAACATTAGTAGCGGACTCAGGATCAACAATAGCCTTCACAACTCCCAGAGCCCAATCAGGAGTGACAGTAGAGGACTCGGCCTCCACACTCCACACTAGGCACAAAAGCCACATTCTCCACAACAATAGCTATCAAACCATCTCCCAAACTGTCACGCATAGGACTAATAGTAGCTATGATATTGTTGATCCTATCATTGGCACATTGATAACAATTTTAAAATGTGTATAACTTAAGAATTATATATTTAAGCACGTAAATTAAATGAATATATTATAATTAATGAAACGAGGTTTTCAAATCCATAAAAAAGTGTTGAAATATTTTGAAAAAACTTATGTGACTATAATATAACCTTCCTTTTGTTGATCCTACTATGATGATAAAATACCCCACTTCTCCTTGGATTAGCTTGTCTAGAATTTGACAAAGGATTACCTTAAGATGTAAACAACTAATTAGACTAATTTTGATGATAAAATTTGAATTATTAATGTAGGGTAAGTTATTTGTATGAATGCAAGCACACTTTTGTTATGTATGGTAGATATTTCAAAATATGACACAAAATTTATTAATTAGGATAAGGCTTATTTTATCCATTTAAAGTGTTGATGCTTTAGTTGGAATGCATGCAAGTAATTGGTGATGTGGAAATCCAAAAAAGTATAATTGGTCAATTTTTTTATTACATTGGTTTGTCGTAGTAGGGTCAAGTTTGTGTCATTCGAATCTAGGTTGGAGCCAAAACAAGCGCATATGAGAGGTTTAAGGAGTTACGTGGTGTGGATATTAGTTAGACACATGTACGAGTTAACACTCTAGTGACAAAATCCTCATGTGCACACCATTCTCATTACATATATTTGTGAAGAAGGTGGTTCTAGTGTGATATGCAGATGATCTTTTTTTTAGTTCCCCACCAAGGTTCACCGTGTTGATCCTCAGCTGATATTTAATATTTTTTCAGCTGCTACAGATACTTCTAATTAATGTTAAGGCATTGGCTTGGTAGTGTAGCAACACTGGCAAACTGATCATCTTCTCGGTTGGTGACCATGACTAAATTTACTTCTACAGTGGAGCCCTAAGGTAGTTTGGTTGCAGTCATTTATATTTCCAAGCTAGATTTACACTCTTTCTTTCAATAACTAATTGTCTAAGGGATTTGTATCTTACTGCAGGAACATTCTTGCTTTATGCCATCATATGTATTTTTTTTACTTAAATCTTTGTGACATTTTGTAAGCTGGTATTCATAAGAACAAAACAGTCTTGCCAACATTTGGAAGGAATTTCGCTGCAATGCCCACAAAAGCATTTTTTTTAAAACATGATAAAGGATGCTTGGAGGATATGGAATATGACTTTATGCCCTGCTACTGCATTTGATGTAAGTTAAAACTTTTTCCACAATGGTATTGTGCAATTTGGTAATCAAAGCATTCGTGAAATCACTTTTCCTTAAGGGATTTTGTCAAACACTTTCAGTGCCTTGTTTTGCATCTTCATTTCACATGTCTATCCAAATCAATTGTTCATATCCTGCAATCATTGCATTCCATGAAACCACATTTCTTTTAGCCATTATGTCAACAGTTAACATGCCTCATCTACCCCTCCACGTCTTGGTCTATTGAAGTACAAGAGCCAGTGTAATAACTAATAGCACAAAATATGATGTACAATGTTCTGTGAAGAAATATGAAAACAGTTTCATGTGCCTTGTCTATATACCTTCACATTTTTCATCCATATCTCCCGTAGCATTTCCAACTATTTTGCATCCATGCTTTCATGGATCTCTATACCCTGTTCCAAAGCTCCCATTTTTTGCAGTCGATGAGATCACATTTAGTTGAGTCATCTAATTCTATCAAAAAAATTCGTGAACCTTGTCTATATTTGCACATTGTGCATATATGTCTACCATAGCATTTTCAACTATTATATCTGACAAGAATCTTTTTGATGGATCTACATACCCTGTTCTAAAGCTGCCATTTTGGCACAAGAAGGGAGGATGCTGTCAAAGGTTTTGGATTTTGGCTTCACACATGTCAATTGTGTTTACTTGAAAGTTTATAAAGCATTTTCAACATATCCAAATTGTGCATATCAAAGTTTATAAAGCCTTTTCAACATATCCAAATTGTGCATATCGTGCAATCATTGCAGTCCATGAGAGAAGATTTTTCTGACACAAACTGGAAACACCTTGGTGAAAGATTGGACTCTGAAAGTAGAACCTAGTTCTAATCTTGTTATCACTTATAATGCTATGTTATCAGCAGTTTTATAATTTTGGACATCAACTTGAAGAAAAGAATTGATGCTAGCCATTTTTCTTAGTTGTTCCATAATCTTTCATTGTCTCCCAATATTGATTTAGCTTTTATAAGCGATTTCTCTATTCAAAACATCTATTCAATTTATATTTTTTCTTTCGTCTTTGATAAATTCTTTAAATCAAAGTGAACATACAAGAATATGAAATATCTCAAAGATGGGAAGTTGTACACATAAAAAATGACTGCCATTAAATTTAGTTTAACAGCGATCTTAGCGATTAAATAATAATACAGTCTCTACATAGAGCAGAACTAGCAAAGTGTCATGGGTAGTCTAACTTGTCAAATCCCATATTGAAGTGTCAATAACTTGGTACTTAAGAAACTCCAGAGTTCACATAAATTGTAACTAATAATACAAATGATATAAAGAAATTTCAGAATTAAAAAATTTGTAATTAAAGTATTTATAAATTCAATTATAGGCCTCTTATCAAATTTGTAGGAAATTCTATATAAATTACAATCAACATAACTATTGCACTTCCTTTCGATACAAGTGTACTAAAATCTATAGTAAAATAAGATTACCTCCTAACTTAATACCTAAAGTAGCATTTCTATGTCCACTTGCAAACTAAACCAATGCTTTCAACTGGATACCTGATGATGCCACAGTATGTAACAAAATATTCCTACTCTGATTTGGGCAAGCATATTTATTTGTGCTGCATTTCTCTCATTTAGAAACACCATTTGACCAAATATCCTGTTGTCAAAAATAACAGAAAAATGATTATTTGCAGTAAACATAATAATATGTAGCTCATCAAAACCTTTTTATTCCTTAATCAAATTAACATGCATGTATAAGAATCATAAAGATCAATTCCATAAGAAAAAAAATGTGTGTTTATAAAAGAAGGAATGAAGCAAACAATGCTATGACACACAGGAAATTGCTGTGCAGTCTACATATCTCCTGTCATGCCTGAAAATTTTCATCAAGAAAACCCAACCTTTTTTTTTTTTTTTAATTTATTTATTTAGTTGAAACAATGACGTAAATACACTATAAGTATCTCTACCGTGTTCCGGTGAAACATACTATACACATCGGAAAATCTTATTCTTTTGATTCAAATATAGTCATCACATAAAAAGATTACATTACTGTTACATAAAATTTTTAAAATAATAATCGATAAAATATTTCTTTATTTAGATGTCTTATATACATCTCATATATATTTATATAAAATAGATAATCTTACTTTAATATAATAACCAAATTACAATAAATAAAATATTTATTTATTTAGATGTCTTATATACATCCCATATATATATCATTGATAACCAAATTTCATACATTTGGGCATTTTTAAATTTTACCATATCCATTAATCACTTTTAACTTTTTAGCATTTCCTTTTCTTTTTTAAATAATTATTCATGCTTCTTATTTTATTTTACTTTCATAAACCAACTCTTAAGTGGGACATCTATTTAATAAATCATGTTGCTTTTAAAGGGGCCCCACCCTTCTAATTATTTATTTTAATTCTTTTATCAATACTATATAAATTTAACTCTAAAGTTCAAACCCATATTATCCATAGTCAATAAATGGATGTCTTATGCGACACTTCCTTAGTAAAAGAGTGTTCTTAAAATGTTAAAAGCATTTGTACACCAAACAAAGCAACGCGGAACCCCACTTAGCACTTGAACCAAAGATTTATGAAGCTAAGAATTACGGAACGGGGTGACATTATAATTTAAGAGGAACTAACATTTTTAAGAATGGCTTCCCTCAATATTGCTCACAATATTACTGACGAATTTGCATACATTTTTATATCTATGCCCAAGCAATATTACTGCTACCGATATATTCTGTCTTTTGTTTAAAATAAAGCAACCAATTTTTTTTTTAATTACATCGTAGTAATACTGCAATATAGCTGTTAAAATTAGCATTGCTGGTGACATTTATTATTATGGGAAAACTTTAATTATGAATAATGTCAATCTGGAAACTATTACACTGCCTGCACCAAATTTAGTATTAATATTACCAATCCCTACAGAGAAGTTGGAGTAACCTCCATATTAGCCAATATGAATACTATCGCAATTAATACCAATATTGTCTACCGCGTTTCATAACAACATTAGTAATAATTATATTAATAAATAATGCATTTTTTTTTAATTTTTTTTTTATTTTTTAAACTATATTCAACATTACCAACATCAATATAGTGGCATGGTTTAAAATTTGCGTTGTTAATTATTTCAGACATGCGAAGACAGCATGTAGTTTATTGCGTTTACACTATCACAAAAGAAGGAAACAATGTAAAAGGTAAAGGATGTCATATGTTAAAAGCTAAATGTACACATTATTAGAAACTTAGCAGAAACTTTCATTTTAAATAAACGTACTCTAAAACCCTGTCGAAACCTCTCTTTTCCTTTTGCTACAGCTTACCAAATTAGAGAAGCGCCAGGTAATACTAGCGAAACGGAATTTTGGAGGAGCGGGAACCAATAGCGATGGGGAAAGCATGAGAGAAAATGGTGAATGATAGCCAAGGAAGAAAACGATGAAGAATGATGAACGACTGAGATTCGTTTACTCTTCTTGCATTGATATGGACATAACATAGCCTCAATCTATTGCCACTTCTGACTACACTGTCATGCTGCAAGTTATCTGCTAACATACAGTCTACAGATGAGCTACTAAAAACAATTGTGACCTATCTTCTAGCTATTGGTTCGATATCAAAACTTAGGGTGGGCTTGCATTTAGATCAACGTGATATATTATTGCTCACATAAAAATCTGTCAGTTCACATCTGTATTAGTGTTGAACCACAATACTCATTATTTACCAACCACTTTAAGGTAATGGAATGACATGGATAATTATTTCATGATCACTTCAAAAAGATATGGGGTGGATACGAGTCAATATCAAGTGAAAATTAACCACCCCTAATAGATATTACAAAATCTATCCCGTATCCCAACGAAATCACAAAGAGCTAAAGACACGCAATTCCCTATTGAGAACTCTGAATTTAATGCTGTCAGGCTCCAGCCACCTATTTATCATAGCACTCTGCCCACTACTACAGCTATGTTCGACTCTAACATCATTAAGAAAGAATTCACCACCGTATGACTCTGCCAGGCATGTGCTAAGTGGTCGCCCAAGCTGAGGTCTATTAATTGCTGATGTGACGAATTTGGAGAAAACGTCCTCCCCTATCAACCATATTGACCATGTGTCGATTATGGTGTCAGATTGAGCGCCCTTTTAATATCAAGCATTTAAGTCGAGCAATAAGTTTTGTCCAATTCAGTATGGCAGCAACCCCTCTCTCTTTTTTTTTTTAATATATATTTTTTTTGAGGTAGAGTTTAGATTGAACTTGAGGAATTAAAATGTCGATGCATGTTGGTGTAAGAATAAAAAAAAAAAAAAACTGAGTGATATTTAGCAAAGTGGTGAAAGCAATAAATTCTGGTTGAGTGGTTAAGACGGCATAATGGCAAGGATGAGTCACATTTGCTCCAGATCAAAAAGGGAACTGTTCCTGTAAAGCGATCAGCACAAATCAGGGGGGGTGAGTTGCTTACCACAGTTCCAGTATTTTAAAAGCTCTCTCATTTTTATTTTTTTCATTTGTTTCAGCAATCAAAATAACTATTTCAAATCTGTATACAGAGATGCAATGGCTGTGCAGGCGATGGCTAGGAGTTTTAATTAATCATTTTTTAAATTTTCTTTGTTGCTAAAATTTACAGATTTGTGGACACTGGGAAAAAAAAAGTTTGGAACGACATTAAAGAAAAACATACTTGGTTCCTTTGTTTATTTAATTCTTATACCACCAATGTTTCCTGCTGATGATAGTTTCAAAATTTTCGTGACAGAAAATAAATGCTTTCAGAAAAAAAAATACTTCTTATGCTCGCTGATTTGTTCTCCTCCATTAATATTTCTATCATTTATTGACGCTGTGTAGAACAATGAATATCTCATAGGTCTATTCGTTCATCCCTGTGCACAGAGGTTAGATTTTAATTTATATATATAAGGATTGACAGGCTGCATATATATATATATATATATTTTACAGACCTGTGTTGTTTCATTGGACAGGGATATTAATATATATATATATTTTAAATTATTAAGACATTTTAAAATTTACGAGTGCCAAGTTCTTTATTTTCCCCAATTTGATTTTTATTTATTTATTCTTTTCTTTTTTTCAATCTGTTTGATAAGAATACACATCTTTTTTGAAATTTTAATAAATACTATATACATATATATGCGTATCAGACCATATACCAACAATCTTGTTTTCTCAGTAACATATTAATATTTATTGAAATATAACAATTTATACTCAAGCTGTGGTTTCTCTAATATGTTGCATTATGGTTTCAATAATAAGGTATCTATACACTATTGTTTTTATTTTTATTTTTTTGCAACATATACATATGGAAGTAGCAAAATTTACACAATGGCTCCCTTTACGTGCATTTCTAGTTTGCAATACTATATTTTCAACCCCTTTACTCTCATTTCAAATGAGAAATCATTAACTTCATTTCTCCTTTATACTTTTCTTTAGAAATGACAAGCCACATGGAGATTGCAATATCTTTTCTTTCTCATGTATCACATAAACTATCTTTGATCAAACATATTCACAATACAATAAAGTTTTCAAGGATCATTTTCAAGAACACGAGAAGAAATCTTTATTTGAGGTATACCAAGGAAATAAAACATTAAATAACAACTTCAAGTATATTAGTAGGATTCTCAAATAGATACACCCCAATAAATGAATGAAATAAATTTGTTCTCTTCACCTTTTCATTTGATAATAGAATGTTGACCTTCAGCGTTACAAGCATAATTAAGGAATAAAATGCATAACAAACAAATTAATAAGGCTTGCTCTCCACCCTACCGTAATGGCGTCATGGAGCCTCATGGGCTCTAGCCATACCCCCGAGCAAGAAATCTACTAACCCCAAGATGATAGATGGAGTTTTCTCAATTTTTTAGTCAAAAGATCAAAACAACACGACATCAAATTTCATATATATAGGCTCTCCACACACCATATTAAACAAGATCCACACAACTACTTACCTCCCTACAACAAATAACAAGGATGATGAAGGTAGGGAAACTTATCTTTTTGTTTAGATGAGGGGATTGAGCTCTTCCTTCATCCTTTCCTCTCCAAGCCAATCTATCTTTGGAGCCATATCCTAAGAGGGAGGCTCCTCTCCTCCTCTCCTCTTCTCTTCCATCTACACCAAAGTTCTCCAAAAGGAGAAGTGGGTAACATCCATCTCTTCTTTTTCCATCCAAGTATATAGGCATTCAACTTGAATTCACTTGAATAAGAGAGAGACACTTGTCACTCTCTCAATTGATCTTTCAACACACATCCCCACAAGTTCTCACACATGTGTGAGACTTTTTGGGAGATGGGGAATGTACTATGACACTCTACCCAACAACCCTTACAGGGTGGCTCCACACATGTGAGAGATTTGATGCTCTTTCCAAGTTCATTAATGAACTTTGGGGAGTGTGGTGGGGAAGTGATAAGTCACTTCTCCCAACTCTCAAAGACTCAAATTCGTCACTCCCTTTCAAGTGGACTTTTGAAGGGTCAAATCATGTCCTTGGGACCATAATGCATGCCCACCTGTCCCCTACAACTATGGTATAGACCCTAGGGGGTTTATCTTTGTATCCCAACTAAAGAAATTGACCAACAACCCTCTTTAAAGTCCCACTTAAGGTTCTATCCGAGTTTCACACTTGGATAAGGGTTCATAAACCTTAACCCCAACTTACATCTCACATGACACAATTAAATAACCTTTCAACCCAAAAGAATAAACATAGTAACTATTTTCCCTCGGCACCAAAATAAGGAAAACAAGTTCATAAGCACAAAATGGTGTCTTTCAATTTGTTCTCATTGGTTCTGTGTTCTCGTATTAGCATCTCCTTTCTTTCCTGCACATTCCCAATGAAATCATAAGCAACAATCATATATCACATTGATTTGGTAATTAAAATAAGATTTAATTGTGCAACCATTTCATTAAAATTCTAATTCACATTCATAGTTTACAAGTGCCTAATACTTCCATGGAAATGATAATAAAACATTTCAAAATAAAATACAAGCACATTTTCATAAAATCACACTATACATTGCCTGAAATATATCTAAGCATCTATAAGTATATAACAAAATTAAGATTGTATTATTCACATGCAAAGTGGGGTCTTACATCTCCATTGAAAAGGATTCGACCGCATCACTACAAAACTCATTAAAAACAAAGTATATTAATAAGTATGAATAGTTATTGATTGACTAACTTAGAAGTAACCTACGTCCTCCATCTTCTTCCATTGCCATTGACAAACTTTGTATGAAGCTGTCTCCTTGAAATCTTCGTAATCTGCATTCTCCTCTTCAGCATCTTCCATCACCACATCGTAATCTCAGAGTATGTAGATTACGATGTGGTGATGGAAGATGCTGAAAATAATGGCTCTACAACACAGTAAAGAGTATGTCTTAAGTAATGGCTCGGAGGTATTTTAGAAACCCTACGATATACTATGCATAAAAATTAGTTTGACAGGAAAAGATATTTTTGAAGCCTTATATAAATGTTCTCAGCTTGGATTTCACTTCATCCGAGAACTAAGAGGGGTAACAATCTTATTATGATGTCTTGGATTTCGTTTCATTAGACGATTAAAAAGGTAACAATCTCTTTGTAATAGTATTGTTTCTATTATAATAGTAAATTGTTTCTATTATAATGTCTTTAATTTCGCTTCACTAAAAGACTAAAAAGGTAACAATCTTCTTATGATACTATTGTTTTTATTATAATAGTATTGTTTCTATTGTAATAGTAAATTTAGGTACACTATTTAGCAATCTTAGAGAGATACTTTTGTATTTTATCTATTTTTATTTGAAATAATATCATTCTTCACTACATCAATGCATTAGTCTTTGCTTTTACTATGAGTTGTCCAATACATAACGACCCTCAAAACTTCATTTATTTGATGGGCATCATGTAAATTTATACAGATATCCAATAAGTTTTAGTTTACATACATTTTAAATAAATGTGATAGTAATTTATCTTGAAATTAAAGTTAATAAGTGTTTCTTAGTAGTATAGTAGTTGGTATTTTTGTTATGAATAAATTTTTTAAAAGAAAATAGTATACTATTCAAAGAAAAAAGGGTGGATCTTAGAAAAGTATTTTCTTAGAGGCTAAATTCTAATATCATAAATATATAAAGTTACTAAGTGGTGAGAGTGATACTAGTGAGAGTAGGATCATGGTCATCTAATTTTCCCTACATTGAAAAATATACTATATCATTTTATTTGATTATAGACAAGCTAAATTATTAGTTCCACCATGATTTTAAAATAAAAGATTCTCTCAGGATATATTTTTGCATCTTCAATAGCCTTACATTAAAAAAATATAGTTATCATGACATTTGAGTAGAGAAAAACTACAATACTAGTTGTACCATGATTTTAAAATAAAAGATTATCCAATGATATATTTTACATCTTCAATATGTTCTTTTCATTTTAGAAGTTTTCATTGAAGATTTTAAAAGTTTGCTCAATTTAATTTTCATAATAGTTTTAAATAAATTCTAAAAATTGTTCCAAAAATATTGTACATATATGTGTAAAAAGAGATTAAGTACCTTCGTGATTAGTAATTTAGTTGAAACAAAAATCGACAAGAGAGAAAATTAGTTTGATCCATATGATGGGTCATATCATATAATGAAATGATGAACTTTTAACTTGTAATTAAAGGATAATACTATAACATGTAATCTTAATATTGAATGTTCAAGGTGATGTTGTTTAGGTCATTAAATAATAATTATATTAATCTTAAATATTATTTAAATTAATATAATTTTTACCATATTTTTTAGTCAAACATATTATTGGTAAACTTAATTTTAAAATTCAATTAAAATGTAATATAGATATAGTGTTTTATCTCTAATATATTGGATTATAATTTTCTTATTAAAGATATTGTGTAATTGTAAAAAAAATTCAATATCTTCGATCTACAATAATAAGAATGAATACTTTCAATATTTTAAATTTTAATTATTTTTATTTTGATTTCTGTGGGTTTGCACTTTAAAGTTATAGAGGAGAAAATTAAATTCCTTTAGATTTTTTCCCTCATTTGTGTTACTTGTGTGAATGGCTTTAATGTATAGTTATAGTATATTTTGGGATTTTTTAGTATCCTCATTGACCTGAAATTTGATCCAATATTCTTTTATATCTCATCACTCTTCTCAAAGTAGTCTTAATGCATTTCTTATAATATTTTCCACTCTTGATAGGATCAAGCTATTACTTTATCTCATTGAAAAAATCATGAACATGAACACATCCCCCTATTCTATATTTTGAATTGCCAATAGTCTAAAGCTAAGAATCCCATTCATGATTATGAACTATCTCCATGTAAATAACAATGAAGAGTGAACCTTGTGTTTGATATGCATATTTTTTAGCCCTTATTATATTCAAACTAATCTTGTTTTCTCTATACAACTATAGTTCAGTTTTCTTCTAATATTTTTATAGCATATTTTATATTATTTTATTGGTGAGTTGGAAACACCTTATAATGCAATTTTTTAGCTATGGTATTGGTTCACTAATGAAATTATCTCTTTCAATATAGATACAAGGTTCATTTTACAAACTTATCTAGGGAGTGAACTTATCCACATTCCTTAATAGTATCAATTGTTTTCACTCAACAAACTTTGATCCATACTAGACTCTTTGTGAGACCATTTAATTTCGAAAAAGGTCACTTACCATATTTTCTTCCATTTATAATGGCACAATTTTCAACATTAACAAAAATATTACCACCACTATCATTTCTCTTATACCCTCTTCTCTACTTTCCTTACATCCATGTAAGGCATGTGGGATAAAATATAATGGCTCCAAGAAAATTCACTGCTACCAACTCATTGACAAAAAATTCACCATCAACAATTCACCGTGGGAAAATTCACCGCCACGGAAAATTAATCACCAAAAATTTATGCAATTAATTTTTTGCACAATGAATTGTCATGGCAGTGTTCCTACGGTGAATTATTGGCAGTGAATTGTTCGCGATGAATTTTATGTATGCCAAATATAATAGAAGTTACAAAGGATACATAAGTAAAATGTATATGGTAGTTAGAGGGTGGTAGTGGATGTGTGTGCAAACCATCTTTAGGGGAATGAGTGTTCACATATACCACATTTACATGAATGGTCTTCAGTCTAAAGTTGGTTAGTGAAAAACCATTAATGTGGCACCTATTTGGTGTCATCCCCCCCTAAAGCCACATTAATGAATTTTATTCACATGAACTTTCAACTTTGGATACCTTGATTTTGAGTGAAATTACATAAACAAATAACCCTTGACCTTAGCTTTTTAAATATATAAATTTTATTTTTAATATTATACTTTTTCATTTTTTATAATTAGCATAGGATTGTTATAGAAAATAATGAAATGTATTTGATACACCAAGAGGTGGAAGCATAAATCTATGTTCCACTTATGGGACACTTGTTGGTTTAACAATTTATATAGAATAGTATGCTCCAATTATAGACACAAGGAAATTAGATTATATTTCATTATATATGGTATTGTCAATATGTATACATGTCCTTTAAATGTTCTATGTTTTCCCTTCAATTCATATTGAATTATTTCACTATCTAGACACAAATGATTTATTAAATAATATTTTCATCATAAAATGAAATTTTACAAGAATGTGAGTCTTAAAGTAAACTTTCTAAAGCATAAATTTTATATATTTATTTTAGTCATATATTTATATTCTATTTTCTAATCCAAATAATTTTATTAAAAATTCAAAGAATTATATTTATCACACATGAAAACTAATTCTATTAAAAAATCCCTTCATACTAATGACCTTTCAAAAATATAACATATTAGTTGATTTGGGCTATATGGAAATAGATGCATTATGGGAAAATATGTCTAAATTAACAATTATTTTTGTTTAAAACATGATATGAGAAACTAAGAGAATATAGATCCTAGAAAATGATATGAGAAATAGCAAAAGATGAATATAGACTTATTTTTGGTATTAACACAATTTATAATTCCACACTAGTAAACAAAAATTGAAGACCAAAGTCACAACTTAGATTTTCACACTAGATGTCCTTTTAGTGATTTTAACTCAAGTATTCACAGTGAGAACACAATGCTTTAATCAATTAAGCTCAACACTTTACTTAATAATGGTTTTTTTTAATCTACGAAAACATTTTATTTATAGCTCAACTTA
>VDFB02167016.1:0-21064 GCA_007258455.2 Sequoia sempervirens
TCCCTCATGAGGGACTGATCATTTCCATCATATACCCTTTTCCAATGCTACTATCCCTTTTGGAAGCTTATTAGTTGTAAGTTGTAAGACCTCCTTCCTGAATAATGTTTGTTTTCTGTCTACCTCTTCTACAAATGCATTGAAGTCAATTTCTTAGGCTTCATATTAATCTATACAGTGAAGAAATTTCAAGAGGTCAGTATTATCATTAAAAACCTACCAACTGTATATATTATCAGGCACAATGGGTCTTTCTTTGAACTCTATTTGAGACACTCTAGCCAATGTGATATCCTCCCTTCTTAGTGCTACATTGGCTAAAAATTCTGCCATTATATTCTTCAACCTATCAATCCACTCAATTGAGAAAACATCAAATAAATCAATTTTGTCCCATACAAAATTCCTATATTGTTTCAGCCTCTTGTGTTTTGCTGCATATTTTGATTTAACTTGAGAAACAACTAGCTCTGAATCCCCTAGAATGGTTAGTAGATTAATCTTATGTTTTACAACCATATTCAATCCTGTTAGTAAAGGTTCGTACTCTGCTATATTATTCGTGCTCTGCTATATTGTTCATGCATTCAAATGCCAGAAAAACTGAATCCTTAAAAGTAACTCCTTCAATGGAAATAAACACTATTCCTACTCTATTACCTTCTTGGCTGCAAGCTCCATCAAAGTACATTTTCCACAAGCCATCATATTTTTTTGCAACATTTTTATGAATTGGATCAGCATTGATCAACTCTAGTTGGGTTGGTTCTATCTTACAACTTCCAAGATCCATATCACAAAAGCAATTGACTTGATCTTGAGGCACACAATCTACAATTGGGTTCATCCTTGGCTCCTTGTACAACTTAACTTCCTGGCCATTCTCTAGAATTGTTGCATAAAACAAATCAAATTAGAAATTTCCCCCAACTACTGTCGTCCTTTATCTTGATAGAAGCATCCCAAATTGAGGAGGGGTATCAATTACTATTATATCTATATTATAGGCCACCTAAGGATAAGAAACTAGTTTGACTTCAACATCTTTCATAGCACTTACTACTGGAACATTCCTACTATCCATTACATAGCACTTCCCTTCATTAGTATCTACCCACATACCAAGCTATTTCATAACTCCAACTAGCATGATATTGATTGCAGCACAAGAGTTTATCATGCAATTCCACAATAGTTTGTTATTTATAAGTATTGTGGTGAAAAAAGGTTCAACTTGTGGGGAATTTACCAATACATCATTTAGACACACTTCTGGGACAATCATCTTCTCTTGCTTATTAACCATTTCAGTGGCCATCTGATTTTTAGAACATGTACTTTTCTCATTTTGACTTGATATCAATTGAATTGCATTATCCCTATACTCCTTAATTCTCATCATTTCAAGTAGTGGGATAGACATTTTTACTTGTGATAAAGCTTGAGAGAAGTCAAAAGAAGAACCTTCTGCCTTAATCACTTTCTTTTGCTCCAATGTTCCTCCTTTGCTTTCCTCCTTTTCCCTTTTATTCAATTGATTTTTTTCTACTTCTCTTTGTATAACTCTTTATCCTCTTCCTTTTGAACAAGATCTTTTTTCATTCTTATCATGTTGCTTATTTTCTGTTCTCTTCAAAACTCTTGGTGTTACTTCTCCATCTTTCATAAATATTCCCCTGGGAGTACCTTCATTTTCATTCACTATCATATTTCTTAAACAATACTTGCTCTTTTCTTGTTCAACTGCAAAAATGGTTAACCTCTTTATTTCCTCTTTAGTGGGTCTCCTTATATCACATTGATTAGGCGCCTCAATAGAGTATTGTTCGTCATAAATTTCTTCAGAATTGAAAAAAACCTATTATTCAGCCATGTGGACATTGCACCTTTGATTTGAAACATCATACTCATAGCCTTCATCTTCTAAAGATGAATACTCCTCCTCAACAGGGTGGAAGGTATTTGAGGTCAAGTAGACTATGTGATCCTCTCCACTATCACCCGCTAACATTCCTCCTTTCTGCATTTCTTGGGCTACAACATAGTGATTCAGGGAATGTGGCCCATCACAACCTTCACACTAGAGATTATTATTGACCATATACACCCCCTTCTTCCTTAATCGATCAGATTTTTCTTTGTTCCTGGGTCTATCCATTACAGGTTTTCCATCCTTCCAATTTGTATTGTAAGGCATGTCATGTAACCTAGCCCTGTCACTTCTATATGTGTTCTCCTCTTTCTATTGGTAATTATTGACTCATTGGGGAACTCTAGGATTTTCTCTCTTATTGATCGTCCTAGCAACCTTCCTATTATTTTCAATGGTTAGTGTTATCTTTTTGGCTTTAGCCAAATCTCTTGGAAGCCTATTTCTTAGTTCATACCCTATTTTTGGATTGAATGCATTCAAATAAATACTCAATGTTGTAGAGTCTAGAAATTTTGATCTAAGTGGTATCTTATTTCATAGTTTGTTGAATCTTTGTTTAAAATCATAAATTGACTCATTCTATTTTTTTTGAATCTGTATTAATTCATGTAAAGCAGCATCTGGTACACACAGATTTCCATACTATTCAAGAAATCAATCCTGAAATTCTTGGATAGAATCAATATAAACTGTTGGTGGGCTATTGAACCAATCCTTAGCTTATTTAGTGAGTGACATCATGAACAACCTCATATGTAAATCATCATATGCTATATCCAAGTCCTGAATAAAAGCATTAAAATTACTCAAATGATCTTCAACAGTAATTGCACTACTCCCTATAAACTTAGGAACAAGACTTCTCCAACTGTTATCCATAGAGTAAGGGTATAATTGAAACCCTATCAGATTAAATTGTTTATTTATTGTTGTGTATTGTTGAGGGGGAGGGTTATGCATGTGTTGATACTGGTGCATTGGATTGTTGTATTGTGTATGAAGATATGGCACATATTGTTGACCATGAGGTGGTTGCACATTTGTATGTTGTGATGTAGTATATAGTGGATAGTTTGGTTGTTTGTATTGATTTCCCATTTTATTTTGAGGAACCTTTGGGTCATACGAAGGCCTTGCATTATTTTTTCCTTGCTTATGAGGCAGTATATAGTTTGAAAAACTAGGTGTCTAAGCTTTGATTTGAGCTTCCTACAATTTCAGATCCTAGAGTTCCTTCATCTTTTGGAGCCTCTATTGTTCCACTTCTTTTTCTCTTTCTACTTCTTGTCTCTGGAACTCCAACTCTACGTCCATTTCTTTGTGAGTCAAGAACTCCAAATTTTCTTGAGTTACATGATCAATAGGCTCATTTTGATTACCCTCCATCTTTTGATCATATTCCTGTTGACACAAGACTCTTTCAGCCTCGATTTTAGCCTCAAATTCCACCTATTTCTGAGGATTATAAAAAAGATTTCTTTGTTCTTCAGGGGTACAAGGTTCCGTACTTGAATTATCTCTCCATGTATCATAATAGTCATATGTCTCGTAATGTGGTCTTGATGCTTTTTCTTTATTCGTTATGCACATATCATTAGCTACCTTCTTACCCTTCTCATCCTTATGTGTCCACTTGTTGCCAGTAGGACCTCCCTTATATTGGGATCTTCTACTGTTCATGTTGAATAGATGCAATGTTCTCGTTAGAGTCACCACTCACTTTGTTAAAAGTGAGGAAAATGAAATTATCTTGATTTTATCCCCAGCAGAATCACTTTTTATACAACTTCTCAAATTATGTATCTTTCTTCAATGACTCTATATGACAATATTCAACCAGATATTCTACAATAATCCCTAGTAGAGTTACCAATTTGTTAGCTCTCAAAAATGCACACAAAATACCTCAAGAGGTTGCTAATCTCTTTATATGTTTTAGGGTAATAGACAAGGCCGAATGATTTAGACCTTCTACTCTTTAGGTGCTACTAGACCTAGGTGGGTGTACCTATAACAATGAAGTAGACTTGGCCAATGTTTATTCCTTTAAAGTTATTTACCCATAATGGAAAACAGGAGTGGATAAATGAGTTTTATTTTGGTACAAATTGTATAAGCAATATCAAGGCTAAAATCTAACGTGTTCATATGAAAAAATGAATGAAACTAAATAGTGGAATGGTAGAGAATACTGCCTTATTGGGTGTATAGAGTCAAATGATAATATGAAATGAATAACTTCTTTCTAGCAGATACTCAAATTGTGTGGCATACAATTTTAAGTTTATAACTAGTATAAACATGCAAGGATGTGACTACTGAGTTCTTCTTAATGATCCAAATGAGATTTCCTAATTACTATGACTGACTAAAATGACTCAATCTTTCCTTGAAAGAACCAATTAATCCAATCATATAGATACAACAAGTGTGCACTGATAAACTGAAAAATATCCTTGATATACCAGTTTAAACAATTAGAAAACATTAACCTTGGAGACAACTTCAACAATAGTTTTAATTAACACAACAAACAACTAAAACCAGAAAAATGTCTTCATGTCAAATAAATTCAATTGAAATCTCCATTGTTTTAGACATGCATCATAGTCTCAAAATTATAAACATTTTGATCTATTGTATTTTCTAACTCTTTCCTTTTTGTCTTCTTCAAAAATAAATATTTATACATCGGCCATATGAAATGTTGCATCCATTCATATTCAAATCTCAATGATCTATTATATTCAAGCCTTTCCAAATGTTCACTAGACACCTGCGAAGACAGCGTGTAGTTCCATCGATGTTCAATGCTACTTTGATCACCACATATCACATATCACTTTGGTGTCCCATAGTTTAATCAATGTTCTGAGTCTCCCCAATAGCCAATAGATCATATTTCACTATGGTGTCATGCAATCATACCGATGTCAAGAGTCTCCCTGACATTCCATGCCTTCAATATTGGGTATTGTTGTGGATACAAGGGTCGGAAAACATTCCTCTGACTACTCAAGTATTACTGAGATGTTTCCTTCAGTTTTCTTTTTGATTATCGAGACATAGTGGTTTTCCTCCCAATGGAACTTCATTCGGCATGAGCTTCCTAGCTCTCTCTGACAAAGCCTGTCTCACCAATAATCAAACATATCACTATGACTCTAGGGGTCAACAAAACTCCAAGACCTCATATTGATGACAATGATGGAATCTTCTCTTGCTTTATTGATGAAACCAAATGAGTGCTCCAAGACATTACACTGATGGCTCAAGTCTAGCTGATGAACTTCAATATCGATGAGACTATGAATTTCACTAAGTCCTCCTACCGATGTAATTCTGGTATAGCAATATGGTGGGTTAGAAAAAACTTCCTCGAACTCACTTCGATGATAATATACTACCGACAAGATCCACTTTTTGAGAATATTATAGATTCCTTTTTGATGCTTCAGAATTGTACCATGATCAGTAAGACACAAACAAGCTTGTTATGACTTACACCATTGACCACTATTTGTTGATAGGACCCCTATGTCACTAAGACTACAAACTGCATCATGCTGATGTGTATTACCAAATGAAATAACATCGGTGAGTCTTTGCCAATGTCTTGCTGATAGACTACAAAAAGACATATATTAGTATAGAATTTTTTATGGATCAGTGAGACCTACATCATTTTATGTCGATATGGTTTACACATTGAAATACTCAAGGACAGGTGAGTTCTATGAGACCAAATGATAAAATATGGGCAAGTATGTTATGCAAAGAAGATTTATGTGCTTATGGTATGGGAATTTTTTGGGAACTAACGAGTATGTGCAGCCATGAAATTTTCAAAATTTTCTAGTTCTAATAGTATCTAAGGAGAAATCCAACACAATAGTAGAACCAATAGCCATACCATGCTTTGGTCAAACCTGCAATAGGAATAAAAGATGGAGAACAAAAAGAGATGCAAATAACATCCAATACATGAAGGAAACAAAAAAATCCTCCATATGAAGCTCACATAACTTAGACCAAGAAAAAAACAATAAGCATCTTCTAGCCAGCAAAAAACAAGCACCAATCTAGACAACAAATTCCAACACCACCAAGCCAAGAAACAAATAGGACTTCTTTAGAAAGAAGAAACCCTCCTCACATCACCACACCATCAACAACCTAGCCAATAGAAGAAAATTTTGATCCATGAGCACAAATAAACGAAGGAGCTTAGCCATACTAAGCCCAAATGTGCAAAAAACAACCCACAAAACGTGAGGGAACCAACCTATCACAAGGAATTTGTGTAGCCAAAATGTAGCCTAAATAGTCAAGAAAATGTGAGGAAGCAAGGAAGTAGCACCAACAAAACCAACAACAACCCAACACCATAGAGGACCCAACATCTAGCCATAGAATCCCCACAACCTACTGTCAACATCATGAAGGAGAGAGATCCCAAGGGGGAAAATGGGAACAATACTGAGACAAATCAATGAAAAGGCCAAAACAATAAGCACACCATCCACCCAAACACACCAATTAGAGCTATAGATAGATCATTCCACTAACCAAACCCCCGCAAGGGGCCCAAAGAACCCACCAACAAGGTAAACGTATAGAGCATGATAGGAAAACAAAATGTGAGGAAGCCAAACAACAACCCCACCCAAGTAACTAGCTACAAAACAACAACACAAAAAACTCAAATGCCTACCAAAGATAAATAAATAAAAACCCAAAAGCCAACCAACCACACCAAGTAACAAAGAGAGCCCAAGTGAGAAAAGGGAAACAAAGCATAGAAGAGTTAGGGGGAAGGCCATAACAAGAAGCACACCATCCTCCCCAACACACTGATAAGGTCTAAAGATAGACCAACCCAATGACAAAACCCACTCAAGGGGCCTAAAGCACACACCAACAAAGCTATCCCAGAACCCAAAAGTAGAAGAAGCGGCCAAAAAAATGTGGGGAAGTAAACCATCCATGTAACCAACCACAACCTAGCAACAAAGAGAACCCAACTACCTATCAAAGCACCCAAAATCTATTAGCCATCCATCTGCATTAGCATCATCATGATTAGACTCATCAGCTCCCCCCCTTCTAAAGAATTCAAACCCCTACTTCCACTGCTCTTCCCACTCTCCATATTATGAGGTATGGATTATGTTAATGATGATTATGATATCAATATATTAATAATGATGTTTGCAAGGTGTGTGTGATTGATGACATATGTAGGTGAATGTTAATGTAGATATATATGGTTGAAATTAATATAGAATGTATCTAATGAAGAATGTTTATGTATGTTGTGGATATGAAATGTAATAAACATGTAAGATGAAAAGATTCTTAGAATAATAAATCTAAACACTTAAGATGAAAAGGAAATAATGATAAGATACTTAGAATAATAAATCTAGATACTTAAGACAAAAATGCAATGATGATAAGATGCTTCAAACAACAAATATAAACACTTAAGATAAATATGCAATGATGTGAAGATGCTTAGAATAAAAATTCTAACAACTTAAGATGGAAATGCATTAAGGAGATGAGTTGGATGTAGATGAAGACCAGGAAAACATCTTAACACATTGAGTGTAGAGAAATATCAAAGAAATAGAGAATGAATGTGCAAATACAATCCATGATTAGGAAAAATGATGGTGATGAGAAATAAGGGATGGGATGGTATTTAGTGTATTTGGAATGCAATAATTGAACTATAATATAGAGAAAACTTAAATTAATAATGCATAAGATACTATGCACCAGGGTATGAGTAACCAAGGTGATTATGTATCACATGCATAGTACTAACACAAAAAAAATGCAGGTTGTTCGAACATCCTACAAAGTGACAAAGGGCTTTGGAGGGGTTGATGATGGAAAACCATAATCACAAGAGGAAACCCTAGTGTAATGCAAGATCACAATGAATCTTGATGGGTACAAGACTAGATAACAAAGAGAAAACAATCAACAAAAGGAAAGATATACCCTTGTTTCTATGAATCTTGTTGTTATAGGGTTTGAGGGTATATGATATCAATTTTAGGGTTGATTGTATATCATTGAGGGTTTATTATATAGGCCTTAGGGCCCAAGGTTTAGGGATAAGGTTTAGGGTCAAGAGGATATATGTTATAGGGTTGAGAGTTAAGGGTTTAGTCTATAGGATTTACGATCTAGGGTTGAGGGATGGGGTTAGGATTGAGTGTATAGGGTATAAGGTTTAGGGTTGAGGGTATAGGTATAGGGTTGAGGGATAAGGTTTATTATATAGGGTATAGGGTTGACTATACATATTTAAGGGTTTAACCTATTTTCTTAGTTCCTAGGGTTGAGGGATAATGTTTAGAATATAGGGTATATGTTATAGGCTTTATTTCCCTAGATTTACCTCTCTATCTCAACGTTCTATCTATCTCCCCTTCCTACATCTCTCCTCATCCCTCATCTACCTCTCCCTCCCTCGCTATGTAGATCTCGCCTCTATCTATAGGGTTTAGTGTTGAGAGTATAAGATTGAATGATAAGGTGTAGGTTTAATGGTACAAGAACCTTAAGGGTTGAAGGTATAAGGTCTAGGGTATAGTGAATAAGATTTACAACCTATGGTTAAGTGTAGGGTTTAGGGTTGAGGGATAGGGTTATCTGGGGTTTAGGGTTATGGTTATAGAGTTTAGACTTATGTATATAGGTGTTAGGGTTACTTAGTTCATAAGGTTTTGGTAATTTAAATCAATCGCAAGCCCAAAACTAAGCAAAACATGTACAATTTTTTTAAGTTAAAAGAATGTACACATTTTGTAAATGTAAATTCATCATTCAAACCTAAACCTAAGCCAAACATGTATGTATTTTGTTAAGTTACAATCACATACACTTTTTGTAAAGGTAAATCGATCATTCAAACCCAAAACTAAGAAAAAAATGTATATTTTTGGTTAAGTTAAAAACACATACATGTTTTGTAAAGTTCAAAGCATGTACGTGTTTTTGAAATTATAGGAATTTCTAAGAAAAGGCCACAGTGCAAACACTTAAGTTTAGGATGTTGAGTATGGGGAGATATCATAGAAGTGTACCCAAGGTTGAGAATTTTTTGTTCCTAGACCAATTAACATTTTGTTGAGGGTTTGAATTGGAGTTTTGGGTATGTGCAAGATCATCATCGAAAAAATAGGCCCTTAAGTGGCAAAAAAAATAGAAAAATGAGAGTTAGGAAACTTGACGTAAGAATTTGAATAAGTTATCTCTATTATTTCAAAAATAGATGTAAGAATAGAATCTATAGAAAATTTAATGTAGTTTCTAAACTACTAGGTTTATTTTTTTTTTTAAAGAAAATCTATTTGGTGAAATTTTGAAATTTCAATGCAGTAGTACTTAAATTTCAGGGAAAAAATAAGTAGGTGTTTGTCTGACCATATTAATCACAATAAAATGATAATTATTTTTTATAGGATTTTAGATATAAGTAGAGGACTCATGTCCCATTGTGATGCATATCTTTTTGTAATTTTTTTCCGAGTAAATAATTAATTATGAGTTTTTTATTACAAATTTTTAAAAATATAAAAACTCGTATGTCTAACCACCTTAACTTGGTCAAAACTTCATGAAATTCATTTTATTTTTTAAAAATCTTTACTATGCGAAGTATAAAATGTGACACATGTTTCTAATTCAAAAAATGTGATACCATTTTAAATCTATAGATCTTTTTCAATCAGCTTATCAATCAAGACTTTAGTCATAATTCAAATAGAAATTGAATAATAATTATTTATTAAATTCAAAGTAAAGAATAATGTATATTGGTGGAAAGCTAATAATCTCCTTAAAAAACCCTTTTCATTTCATAAATTTTGGGTAAAAAAAGTCGTTAGCCACATACCCTAACATACCCATCATATCGTCACTTTTTGGCCCATCATGATCTTGCACATACCCTATTATAATATGTATTTGATATGTAGTATACATGTATTCTTAAGGTCCTATTTATTGTTAAATGGTTATAGTTTGAAGTTGGGGAGTGCTATACTATGTATTTTATTATAATTTGTTTGGTTATGCTCCTTCCACATTAATCTATGTTTCAATGAAACTGAGTAATTAATCTATGTTTGGTTACAATACTTTTTGCATGATTGCATCATTATTATACTATTAATATTATATTATATTATATTATTAATATTTAAATTATTATACTATTCTTATTATTTTTTATATTATATTATTAATATTAGAATTATTTTTGGGAAAACTACTGCGAAAGAGGGTAGCACTCTTTATATTAAATGGAAATGGATATACATAACCACATTTTTCCCTATCAAGGCTTGTTGGTGTACAAAGTGATTAGACCCATGCCCAATTTTGTTAATCTACCCAATTCTGCATCACTAAAAAGAAGTGTTTTTCTATCACATGGTTTAAAAAGGGCTGATAATCCTTCTTAAAGAGACATTCCATGTCTATTTATTCACAATATCCTTATATTTTCTCTTTTCCTTCACCTTACCTTCTTCCACTGAATCATAGATGAGACTATGGTTTGGGTTCTTTTCATAGGCTGATATCACTTCAATGGCTTCATCAACAAAGTTGTCTTTCAGGTATTGAGCCATTAACTTATTTTGATCATCTTCTTACCTACAAAATGCACTATGATGGATAGGAAATTTCCTATCAACATGTTATCATAAATGTGACCCAAACTTCTACTCGCCAATGATGTCATTTATCACACCCTTTATATCTAGATCTCTCACTTTAAAAAATTTCTTCATCTAAGCATTTCCCTCCTCAAATTGGCACCTACAAAAATAACTTATCAATTCCATTATGCTCTATTAACAAAGTAAAATTTACTATATTCTTCTAGGATTTTTCATATTTTTTCTTGGAGTGGAAGTTGAAAGGGCTCAAGGTCGAATGGGAGAAGAGATAGGAGAAAAACGAAGTAGGTTTGCATTTGAGAAAGGTAGATTTGTAGTTGTGGCTATAAGGGAAACAAGATTTTCCACAATTAGAGCTCTCTTGTGTTGAATATCCACTCTCACATTAGTATTTATAAAGAACTACTTCTAGAAACATTCTCCTTTCTTACCATATTAAAAACATGTGAGTTTACTTATAATAGAAACTTCCTGAGAAGTCATATGCATTTGTTGTCATTTTATGGTAGTGCAAGATTCATGCTTATCTTCACCCCTTTTTAGAAATCTACAATTCATTTTTTTTATCAGAACAAGTATTGCAAAAACTAAAATTTAATCTTCCTTGGCAGATTTTTTTTGTTTGATGGCAGTGCCTCAGATTTGATGTTAACCAACTCCCAAATACAAAACCACTCTTGTTTACAATAATTTTCAACTTCATATGGTGTTGATTCTACAACACTTTCAACCACTTCAACCATAAAACAATAGCAATCTAGGACCTCTTCTATGTTAATTGTGTCATTAACAAGATAAGAATTTACAACAACTAAAATGTAGATAATGGAAAGTTGTAACTCTATTTTCTTTTCTATTTACATCTTCTTCAATTACATCAAAAAATTTGTTTGCATTGAATGATAGTGCCTTGACATATTTGTTTTCATTCAATGACAATGACAAGTACAATTTAAAGTAGCTTCTAACTGATTGATGCCTTTGTTTGACAAAATATTTTAGCCAATGTAGTGTAGGAAAATGTATCCCTTTAAATTTTCACACTTTTTTAGGCCCTACCTACTAAAATTGGGCTTCTTATGCCTTATTTGGTCCTATTTTGCATCCACAAGCCTTATTAAATGTATTTTTCTAAGGATAATCCCAAAATTTATTAAATGACTAATCATAATTCTTTTTTTGGGTTGTGTTTTCTAGATCTAGTGATGTGGGACTCATATGCCAACTTGGGCATATGGGTTCCACCTAGGTTTTGGGACTTGATCTTGAATATTGCATTGAACTTTAACATTTTTTGAAATTTGTGTCCCAAGTTTAAGCTATTGGGACTCATGTGCCCCAAGTGGCATATGAGTCTTGCTCAGAGTCTTGGTGACATACTTGAGATAAAAGGAATAATCATTGGGGAGACATATAACATTAGAAAAATTATTGAATGTCTTAGTGATACACCATGTCTTGCTGATGAAGACACAAACAGATCAAGATAGTCATTGGGGTGACTCTTGGCGACATTTATATGAATCAGATGGATAGATTATGTGATATTGGCGTAATGTCTCCCCGACCAAAAGAATGCTTAATGAACGTTATTCAAGCCTAAATAAAAGGATTTCCCAAAGTTTTAATTGTCTTGTCAATAGAACATTTGATGTGACAATGGGTAAATTTGAAGATCAGCTACGCTCGTGTTCAAAGCTAGGAAATTAATGGTAGTATTACTACCAAATGTGTCAATGATTTCCTAAATTGAGAAAAGTAATTGAAGGGAAATTTTGCAAAGTTAGCAGTAGAGGAATAGATGAAGGGCCAAAGGATCTTGTAGTCAAAGAATTCTAAATAAACTTGTAAGTTCCCTGCAATTAAATTTCTAGTTTTGTGATTCACAAAATGGAAAGCACTAGCTCAAGAAAATAAAAAGGTAGGAAAAAAAGTGAGAGTAATAACCCTAGAGGAAAAAAGAAAAAAATTGAAGCAAAGAAGGAACCAAAGGTATCTAAGAGGAAGTTAAACCAAGACTTAATTTATCAATTGCCCAGCTCAAGACCTAAGGCTAGGCGATCTACAAAACTTAGGGCAAAAGTGGAAATGTTAGAGGATAAATGAAAGCATATACGAGACATATGGATCCCAATTAGGGGATATGAGCTATTTATTTTTCATTACAAATGAATGAACAAATATGAACCAATGTACAATCCTTGGAAATTAAACCTAGGGAAACTAGTCTACCCCAATGTATTTGTAAATGTAGAATTGGTGAAGATGCTAGCTGCCTATTATAATCCAAAATGCAAAGCTATTTGTGATCCATTAGGAAAATTGTTTATACATGTATCTGAAGCTGCCACTATGAGTTTTTTAACCTAGAGGGAGTGTGTGGTGAAAAAATTGTACCTAAACAGTTGGAAAAGGAATTCTAGAGGATGGATACTTTGCAAAGGGTTGGAGGTTGCCACTACATAGGTCTAAGAAAGATGGTGTTTCAATTCCACTGAATGACATTGATGCTCCCTCATTCCATGTGGGTACTTGCAAGATCATGATGGGCCAAAAAGTGGCAATATGATGGGTATGTGGCTGGCAACTTGTTTTTTACCCAAAAATGATGAAACAAAAAGGGTTTTTAAAGGAGATTCTCAACTTTCTACCAATGTAAATTACACTTTACTTTGAATTTTTGAATTTAATAAGTAATTATTATTCATTTTCTATTCAAATTATGACTAAAGTCCTAATTGATAGATTTACTAAAAAACATCTATAGCTTTCAAAAAATATCACATTTTTTTAATCCAAAACATGCATCACATTCTATTCTTTGCATACTATAAGATTAAAAAAAGAAAGATTGAATTTCATGAAGTTTTGACCAAGTTAAGGTGGTTAGACACATGAACTTTTTATATTTTTTTAAAGTTGTAATAAAAAAATCATAATTAATTATTTACTTGGAAAAAAATTACAAAAAAATATGCATCACATTGGGACATGAGTCCTCTACTTATATCTAAAATCTTATAAAAAAATATTATCATTTTATTGTGGTTAGGGTGGTCAAATAGACACCTACTTATTTTTCCCCTAAAATTTAAGTACTACTGCATTGAAATTTCAAAATTTCACCATATATATATATATATATATAAACAAACCTAGTAGTTTAGAAACTACATTCAATTTGCTACAGATTCTATTCTTACATATTTTTGAAATAATATAGATAACTTATTCAAAGTTTTATGTCAAGTTGCATAACTCTGATTTTTCTAATTTTTTTACCACTTAAGGGCCTATTTTTTCCATGATGATCCTGCACATACGCATGTTGATTTGTTTGAGTCCTACATGAGGTACACATATTTTTTAGTGTGTCAAGTGTTGGGAATGGAGGCCCTTGAGCACATTTCAATTTTACCCATGGTAATTGTAGCAGACATCCAATGTTAGAATTCAAGGTTTGTTTATTATACTTCACACATCTTTAAAGCACTTGATTCAGAATTGATGGCAATAAAAAGTGGAGCTCCTATCTTGCACTCGGATGCTTATTCAATCCTAATGCTTATGATACTTTATTATGGACAAGAATTGTAGATGTGGCCTCCAAAACTGAGGCTTGTATAGTTTGATAAGGAAGGGAGGTTATTACCAGTACAACTGTGGACTGCCACCTAGGATTGCAGATTTGGTAATTCTTGTTATCTACATTTTGAAGAGGTTTTTGTGAAACCACTATACAAATTTTACAATCATCCTTGTGAATACTCACTGTCTGATGAAATATAAAGGTTTTCAAGGCCTAAGGATTTCAATGGACCTGTCAACCGCAATTCGAGAGACTAGTATTGTCTAGAAAATGCAACCATGATAAGATACTATGGATTTGAAGATGCACCCTTCATTTTTCCAAAGATAGTTCCTAAGAGGATTTACATATTTGGAGAATATTAGGCAATTGGACTATTCAAATGTTATGAATCTGAGTTCTTTCAAAAAGTAGACATTTATGCCTAGTACATTATGCTTCAGTGATTTCATTGTATTATAAAAGGATGGATATGATATGGTTCTCAACAAATTTCTACAATACATGTAGAAGGGTCCACCACGAAAAGGATTTGATCGAGAAGGGTATATATATTTTTCAAAAAATAAAATGAACTCAGGAGGATACAATCACATACCCTATCTATATGATGACTTGATCGATAATTTGAAAGAAGAGGAAGCATTAAAAGTTGTGGATGACTATAATAGGGGATTGCAAAATACCAAACTATTATCTTCTGATGAAGAGGCATCTGGTGATGGTAGGCCTACTAGTACAATTGATAAAATTTCCAAATTGAGAACTCAAGACTACAAGTATGTCCCCAAGGAACTAGATGTTGAAGAGAGTTCAAATACTGACACAAGGTAGAAAGCATATAAATCATTTGTGGTTGATGATGAATTCAATAAAACCTCAAAATTTAAAACCTTTTTGTACAAATTAAAAGGAAAACCAATAAGGGAATCAATGGAGAATATTACACCAAGTAATGAGGAACAACTGCTAAATAACTTAAAATCAAGTTTGGAAGAAGAAATGAAGAGCATGACCCCTGAGAAATGAAGGAAATTATTAGAAGATGCAGGTGTCATGATCTTTCTTGGGTTGGATTTGAACTTTTCTTTGGTTTTTGATAGTTTTATAAAGAATAGTAATGCCACACATAAACTCACTCCTAAGGGGGTAACATAGATTTATACATGATCTACGTATAACCCAGATGAGGGATCACTTATGATATGGGCCCTGTATCCTCCATGCAAGAAATCTATTGTAATTGATACTGAAAAGGATTTTGGACATGTAATGACATTAAAAGTTGGTGAGGTTGACCCAATAGCTACAACAAAAATTGGCATTAATGTGGAAAAATTAAATAAAGCCTAAATCCAGATGCTAATCAAGGAAAAATAAATGTATAAGATGAATAATGAGAGACTACTCAGAGAAAATGATCACTTGAAGGACATGATGGGAATCACGTTGGGATCCAAAAATTAATTGACTCATGGTGAAATCTCCCAAGAAAGAGATCGGATGGAAGAATCAAATGCGTACTCACAAGCTAAATATGATGCACTCATTGCAACAATAAGGAAGAGGAAAACTAATTTAATGACTTGGTTGAGTAAGCTATAGGGAACACATTCACACAATTTTACTATAGTACAAGAATATAAGAGGATAGATGACAAGATCTGAGAGAAGTTCCAGGAAATAAACCAAAGGGATGCTCCTGATAACATAGCTATTGATACTACCAACCATTTTATGAAAAAACATAAATACTTCCATGAATAATTGCAAGGTGATGAGCAGCGAATGAGCAATGTCATAAAAAAGGGAGTACCAATATTATTAGAGATGGAGGGGAACTAAAGGGAAAATACAAATGGATCAAGGAATGTGAGATGATGATGCAAACAATTCTAGAGATAGCCATAGGAAATGATTTAACAATGGACAATGCATGTGAACAAAATGAGAAGATGAACGAAATGGAGATAGCCATAAGCAATGCGTTGGAGGATGCTGATACACACAAGCAATAAGATTACCTAGATTATCTATCAAACATCCATTTATGGCTTAATAGAGCATAATTTCTAGTTTTTTATTATTGTTAAGCAAAAGGAATTTCTGAAAGGATGCGTCTTTTCACAATTTTTATATATTTATATCTATTTTATAATGTAAAACAAATATAGGATGATATGAGAAAGATACAGTAGATAGTTTGTAATGAAAATTTCCTTTAAAAGACTTAGATGCATGTATGAATTTCAATGAAGTTAATGAAGATGTCTGAACTTGTGGTTTAATCTTGGTATCAGCTATTTGCGGAATTATACAGTTATTTGGTTGTCTCCATTTTGATGCTTTTCTATTGTTTAAATTGATATATCAAGCATATATTCAGTTTACTAATACAAATTTGTTGTATTTGTGTGATGTGATTATTTGGTTCTTTCAAGTAAAGATTAAACCCTTCCAGTCAATCATAGTAACTGAAGAGTATTAATTGGATCAATAAGAAGAATAACATAACTAGGATTATCGTTCTTTCTCAAGTAGAGTTTTTCAGTCATTTACTTGCACATTTATACAAGTTATAAACTAAAACTATGTGCCAAATAGTTTGAATTATTGCCATCATAGATTACACTTTTCTAGATCTTCATTAGACTCCATCCACCCAACAAGGCACTGGTCTCTCGCATTTCATCTTTTAGTTTATCCATTTTATTTTTTACATCTGTTAACTGAACACATTATAATATTACACATACACTTTAAAAGGATTATATTTGTTCACTATAATATTTCCATTGTTAATATATTTCTATAAAAGAGATCATATCACTTAAGTTTGCTCAGTTCACAAAGGTAGTCCCACCTAGGTTTGGCAGCACTTGAAGAGAATTCAAATCATTTGGCCTTGTTTGTTACCCTAAAATGTATCAAGATATTTGCAACCTCTTGAGGTATTCTTACTTGAATTTTTGAGAGCTAACAACCTCCAAACCTCCAAATCCACAAAATGATTCCACTTTTATAGCTAAATTCTTGTCAAACCTAAAAACCCTTGTTTTAGGCCATAATCATGAGGGTTTATTGGATCTCCTACTTCCACAACCTCCCAAACCTCAAAAAAAACTTATACACAACCCATTAGGTCTATACATGGATAAAAATTAATAAAATAAGATCTACCATGCATATTTTGTTGAAACCTAGGCTTGAACCTCTCATTTGACATGCTTCACAAAACTCTTGAGGATAACTGTTATACCTTATTTATTTCTCATCCTACACCCTATTCATGCATCCTACAATTATAATAGTATCCATGGGGCCTCTTACACAAGCTACAATAATCATAAAATGTGTAAGAGCCCCTTTATATCATGTTTGGACTACAAAACCCTCAAAATAAGGGTAACCATGCTGTATGCAAAGAAATGAAGCTTTCTAACTCAAATCAATGCCTTGAGCCCTTAAATCAGATTCAAATAAAATTTAACACATATATTCATGACATGGAATTTATTTCACATCAAAATATGGCTGTATGTGACCATACAGTGCTACAAAACAAGAAAAATACAAATAAAATTGAAGAAAAACACAGATTGTTGAATGTCAAGAGCTTGTATTTTAAATCCTCAGCCATCAAAAAACTTTACAATGATCACTTTATACCTTTTAAAGGACTTTGCACCTCCACCACCGAAACAACCACCTCTACAATTAACTTTTTAATATTTTATGATCACATGAAACATAAAACACACTAATTTGAAGGTTGTTAACATCACTATTGAAATGTTTTAATCTTTTGACCTTTCAAATATATTGAAACTCCTAGGATACCTCTAAGACCATGCTAGTGGCTTGATAATATCCTTATTATTGACATGACACTAACATTGAACCCTTTTACATGCAAATTCTCCACTTTTCCTTAAAAAGGCTACAAAACTCTTTAGTGCAAGACTCAAACTCATAACTCAAAACTTCACCTAGAACATGACTAATGGTCTTGAGTGACCTTATTCAAAATAAAACATTCTTGAAATGCCTAAACCAACCTATTGAACTCCCTAATTATCATCACATGATTAAGCATAGAAGATGAGATGTAGGTGCTCTTGTACCACTACCCCATCCAAAATTTGCTCACATTACACAAAGCTACAATGTTCCTCCAAGATAAGTCAATCAATTCCTACCTTATGTGTCCTAGTAATAAAATTAGAGATGATCCTAAAAATGACATTGCAAAGGGTGATTGGTCTAAAAAATCTAAATGACTTTGCAATTATTTCACTACTATAATTAATGTGTCATCTTTCATGAAATTTCCCAAAACACTATTCATTATGATCATATGGAAATTTCTAGGAGAGCTACAATAGTTGTAACATCATGAATTAATTATGTAATGTCATAAAAATTAAAAACATCATGAATTAATTATGTAACCACATAATTCAAATATGATTCTATCAAGAAATTAATATCAAATAGATAATATAATCGTATAACTCATAAATTTCAATGTTATTGATCTTCTTCTTCATTCAACTCTTTTTCTATATCATCTGATCCATATTCGACATTGTAAGGATTGGTCATATCATCATCATTTTCATTGATATCAGTTTCAATAATGTCATCATCCACACGATTATCATCTTCATGAACATTAATTCCTACATCATCATGATCTAGTTCCTCCTATTTGCCATCTTCATTAGGAACGTCATCAACTAACTGTTGATCCTAATCATCATCTATATCATCTTCTAGTTCTTTGGTATCTTCTTCCACCACATTATACTTTATCATCCTTCCTCTTGGATCATGTCTAACAGCAAATGACCAACCTAGTTTACCTAGAACCTTTGAGTAAAATACCTACTTGCATTGGCTTGGAAGAACATAGGGCTCATTTCCAGCTCCCTCGATCGACTTTGTATTAACCATAGTAAATCCATTATCATGTTCAATAACAATTCTCTTGGCATCATTTTTATTCAATCGTAGCCTATACCACAGGATGATAAACATAACTAATTTGAAGGATTTAAAGTCACACTCATGTATATCATCCAAAATCCCATAGTGTCAATTTTCTGAGACTTATGGATGTATGTCATTTCTAGATAAAACATTAGTCACTTGAAAGACTACAATTATCCTACAATCACAAGTTTTCTTTGTTCCATCCAACTTTTTGATTCAAAATTTATGACCATTGCACCACATAGCCTTGTGGTGTTTAACCTGCAATATGTCAAACATGTAAAAAATATTGCAATATCATCAGTTGATAAACATATTTATTCTTGGTTGAATGTATGTAAATAAAAAAATATCAACATATACATACATCAATATAATTGAGAATAATTAAATAATATCCATGGGTGATTAATATATTTATATGTACCTATTTATCTCTTAAACCATATGCTAAATCAATTTCCCTTGGTGTAATATTGGAATCTCCATGATGATGAGCTTATTTAACCAATGAAGCCACACCCTCCCATGTTAATGCACAACTAGATTGTTGACATCGTTCAATCCATACCATCATCCAATCAAGATTCTTTGTGATGTACAAATTTAATGCATCCCACTCTTGACCAACTATATAAAAAAAAGTGAAATTCACAAACAACGTATAATTAATTAATTACCATGGTATATGACATTAATTTATAATTAATGTATATTAAAGATTAATAATTAAATAAGTACAATATACATAAAAAATAAATGTAAAATGTATTCTAATTAATCTCCATGACCATCTTATAATTTCCTCTAACTTTCCTCAATGTATATTTCACAATCAGGTACTCCCCTTCAAATTTGTTAATGAAGTTGGGATCCCAAATGTGATCAACATGGATCTTTGATGCACACTTAGGAGTATATTCAATATTGTACACCATGGTCTGGTATACCATATATCCCTCCACCATAGAACTCTCAGGATGTGGGTATGTGTAGGATCATCATGGAAAAAATTGGCCCTTAAGCGACAAAAAATTCAAAAAAATTAGAGTTAGGAAACTTGACGTAAAAATTTGAATAAGTTATCTATATTATTTTAAATATATGTAAGAATAGAATCTCTAGCAAGTTGAATACAGTTTTTAAACTATTGGCTTTTTTTTTTTAAATCTATTTGGTGAAAATTTGAAATTTCAATGCAGTAGTACTTAAATTTTAGGGAAAAAATAAGAAGTAGGTGTTTGTTTGACCACCCTAACCACAATAAAATGATAATTATTTTTTATAAGATTTTAGATATAAGTAGAGTACTCATGTCCCAATGTAATGCATTTTTTTTGTAATTTTTTTCTAAGTAAATAATTAATTATGATTTTTTTATTACAACTTTTAAAAAATATAAAAACTTGCATGTCTAACCATCTTAACTTGATCAAAACATCACAAAATTTTTATTATTATTTTTTTAATCCTATAGTATACAAAACATAGAATGTTGAACATGTTTCAGATTCAAAAAATGTGACACCATTTGAAAGCTACATATGTTTTTCAATTAGCCTATCAATTGGGGCTTTAGTCGTAATTCAAATAGAAAATGAATAATAATTATTTATTCAATTCAAAGTAAACCATAATTTATATTGGTGGAAAGCCGAGAATCTCCTTTAAAAAAAATTTGTTAGCCACATGGACCATCATATCACATTCATATCACCACTTTTTGGCCCATCATGATCCTACACATACCCATGTGATCTTTGTCTAACCAAAGCCTTCAAAAATTTCAAGTGCCTCTCAACCATCCACATTGACCTTCTATGTATAGGTCCACACAATTCA
>VDFB02167017.1:0-17335 GCA_007258455.2 Sequoia sempervirens
AATACCCCTCAACACATATTTCTTGCCCTGTACCTCAAATCTCATCTCCATTTTAGGCAAGTTGAGGGTGAACACACTGATATCCTGCAGCCATCTCATACCCAACACTAAATCCATCCCTCCTAAGTTGACAACATAAAAATCTGCCTGCAACTCATAATCATTCAGCATGAGAGTGAGATTACAAATCCGTCGAGTGCAAGTGAGTGTATATCCATCTGCCACCCGAACTCTGAATCCAGCGAAATCCTCTGTCTGGAGTCTACATCTGCTGATGAAGCTCTCATCAATGAAATTGTGTGTAGCTCCAGTGTCGAGCATAGCAATACATCGCTGTCCTTCCACTGATCCCCTAAACCTGAATGAATCATCCCGTACACTCGTAGATAACACCAACGGGGATAAGTTGGCATCGGGCCCAAACTCCGTAGAAGCATTCCCTGCCTCCGCATGTTCTGAAACAACCTGCTGGTCTGAATCATCAGACTCGTCATCATCATAGTAAACCCACATGGCGCGGTTGGCTCTGCCTTTCGGTCTCAAAGGACAATCGTGCTCCTTGCTGTAGGGTGCTTTGCACCAATAACAAAGTTGTTTCTTCCTGCATTCCTCCCGAGGTGCATCATCAATTCTCGCAACTGGTTTCCTTTTAGGCTCTGCAACTGGTGTATGACTCTCCTCAATAGGCAAGTTATTTGTTTTAGGCGGAAATTGTTTCTTCGGAGCAGCAAGCTCCATACTCCTTGCCTTCCGCATCGCCTCCTGAAGTGTAGTAGGATCAAACGCCTTGACCCAACCTCTCATGGGTTCGGTCAAACCCTCAACGAAGAGTATGATAAGTCTCCGCTCCGAAATCCCTGTCACCATGACTGCAACTCTCTGAAACTCACCAATGTATGCATCCAGACTACCTGTCTGTCTGAGCTGAGCCAACTCTCTGAAATACAATTCCGGATCTTTCTTGTCAAATCTCTCTATCAGTCTGCTCGTGAACTCCTGATAGGTATTGACCGCATGATGGCCTAGCGTGTACATGCCATGGTGCCACCAATCGTGTGCTACTCCGTCAAGGTGCAAAGTGGCAAATTTAATTGCCTCATCCTCCTGCATAGGCCTAAGTGACAAGTAGTTGTCCAATTTCTGGACCCAAGACCTAGCTGATGTCTTCTCTGACCCATCAAAATATGGCAGCGTAATCTTACTCACCGCATACTGCAAGTCTCTATTCACCTGTGGCTGCTGCTGCTGATGTTGCGGGGGTCTGCGGTCGAATCTACCTCCTCCTCTGGGTTTATAGACATCTATAAACTCGTGAAATGTCAGTGCCTGCCGGATCTCAGGCGCTAGTGACATGTACTCACCATGAAACCTCGTCAAGTCTACCACTGACATGCCATTCTGTGGCTGAAACTCCTGATGCTGTACCTGATGCTCTGCCCCTGGAGTCTGAGGTGGAGTCTCTCTAGGTAAGAAAGTAGGCTGGCCTGGCCTACGCTCCTGGTAGATCGGTGACGGCTGTCTAGGTACGGATGCCAATGGCTGATCCACTGGTGCAGTCCCGCTCGTCTGTCCAATCTGAATGTAGTGTGGCTGTGTGGGCATACACTGTCTAATGGTACCCATCAGCTGAGACATCATATCCATCATATTGTCGTGTCTCCGTCTAAACTCCTCATCGGTGATATCACCCTCTGCATGTGACTTCCCTAGATCTCTACGTGCCTCTGTAGGAATCTCACGATCTGCCATTAGGGTTGCAACACTGTTTTCACTACTGTTAGAACTAGATCTGTGAATCCCAAGTACCCCTGACACTGTCTGACCCTCGGGGATAGGTGGACCTGTCCAATCCTCGTCTTTGCCTGTTCCTACGCCTCTCATATACTGAATAGGATCTCGGCTCATGAAAAGGCAAGCAAAAAGCACTCTGAATACTGAAAAACACTGAAAAAGCACTGAAAAAGCACAGGATGGCAGGAGATCTGTGCTCTGATACCACTGTCAGAACCCTGGTGGTTCTCAAACTGAAACCCTAATTGTCTTTGTTTGATTTTTGCAATTTTTTGGTTTTTTGTGATTTTTGAGGTTTTCAGGCAATTAATAAAAAATGCGATTTTTCTAAGAAATACTTAGAAAATTCCAAATAAATTCTAGATCACTGAATAAGCTAAAAACTTGATCACAAAAGGTTGGCGTTTCAATATATTGCACTTCCAGATGATTTACAAAAGCCAGTTTCAATGTATGAAAGAAATACAAATTTATTAAATGAAGAAAAACCTGATTTTCTCCAATGGCGGCTGAAGCAATAATGATGATGTGAAATAAAAACGGCAAGCATGCAGCTCCAATTTAGTACCTCCAAAAATATCCAGGAACCAAGGCGCCAACCTTGCCAGAGACAGGAGGTGAAGAAAACAATGTGAATCCTTCAGAAGAGATGGTACGGCCCTTGCTGGTCTGATACAGTACGGCCCAGCAGCTAGGTTAAATCTGTACGGCCTTGGCCAATGATGACTTCTCCCGAGAAAACTGACTAACTACTGATTCCCCTTTTTGCCTGTGCGCCAGATGAAGAAAGAATCTGAAGATGCAATGTTAGGCGTTTTACTTGCCAGGAAGAAAGACGTGTTTTACAGCTGGTACGGCCTGTCTGCAGCAGCATTAAATGCAGTACGGCCTCCTTGGGATTTGTGCCAGAACACTGAAAACTAATCTCTGCTCAAGTCGCCTATGTCTGCTGATGATTTCCTCTGCTTCTCACTGAATAAATGTCTCAATAATCTCAAACTGTGATCTCTGAATGAAATCACCAAGTGCCAGCTTCAACTGATATTTCACAGCCTCAGTCTGCCTGATTCCTGAAGAGTTTTCGTTCTCCAGAAACGATCGTCTGCCAGAAACCCTAAGGTTCGCAAACTCCAATGCTCAGAGCAAAAGACAAATTAGAATATCATATCATAATGGTTCGATTTGTCCTTTCTGAAAATATATACTCCCCCTTTGAGAAATTCGACCCAAGCTCTTTTAATTAATCAATTAAATAAAATTGATTTATTTCACCTCAATACTTAGGAGAAATATTTTAATAATTAAATGGCGCCTCTTTTAAATGAATAATAAATATTCATTAAATCAACATTTAATACTTTATTATAAAGTATAATAAATACTTTATAACTGGCCAATTTAATTAAATATTTAAATATTTCAATAAAGTGACTTTAATATAAAGTCAAATTATTAAATATTTAATAAATCATTAATTACTCCGTATTTCTCCATCTGATCATCAAACTGCCGAACTGGGTCGATTCTGAGCCGAATGGTTGAACCAGGTGCCCTGCCTGAAATAGCAGCTTCCGCCTGACCTAACTTTCTAAAAATAGAAAGTTCCTAAAAAGCTCTCTGGAAGATTCTGCGAAGGCCCAACCTGACACAACAGCAAACTGGAGCTACCAAACACTGGATAACTGCCACCGATGATCCTCTGCACACCCTGTCAGCCTACGAGGATCGAAATTATAGGCTAACTCCTCGACAAGCAGTGTCAGCTAAAACGGGGACATGACACATTGATCCTCTAACCATATGCTCATCTGCACAGGCGCATTCTTGGTTAGAGTTCCCTTTCAGTTGCATCTGCATTAGATCCTCTGACCAATGCTCACACCTTGCCCACATCGGGATCCTGGTGTACATTCTGGTTAGAGTTGCTTCAGCATCGTTTTGGTTTAGAGCTAACCTTAACGGGTGCGTGTTGATTGTAATTGCATTTGAAAAATAAATAAAAATTGATCTGGTTCTTTACAGGCTGATTGTAAACGTTTGAACTTTAATTTATAATTTTATATCATGATGATGACATTCGAGTAATACTTAGTGACTATGAAAGTGGTGATGTATTTTTGCTATGTTATTAGTCTTAGTCTCTTAGACTATTATTATTAATATGGTGGTGTATTCTGAACTTAATTACTGCTGCAAATATGTATATATTTCTGATTTTTATATGTTTTTTGTATTGCCGTATCCAAGCCGTACCCAACCCCAAAATTTTTTTTTGCCGAATCCCGTACCGGATTCTCGTACCCGTACCCAAATCCAAAAACGGATCGGTAACTTAGATCAAAAGGATAGGCAACTTAGTTCTTAGTTTACTTTCTTTCAACACCATCAGCAAGAGGGAGCTTCCCCTCCTAATTTGAAGAGCAGTTTTACTGTGCATAGCTGTCCATTTCAAATACGCATTCCAGAGGTGCAAATTTAAACGCCAACACTGTTATTCTTGATTGTTGATACATCTAATCTTTTCACGACTAGTCTAGCTATCCGACGAGCTACCGAATGCAGACATCCGAGACTCAGAGCTCCGACAGTCAGGGCTAGAAGATGAGATTACAAGGAGACTTCATATCACAAAAATTTCTCAAATAGTGAAATTTCGCCCCTGTAGCTCAGGGGCGCCCTTCAAAATGACCCCTAAGATGATTGAGTTTGCAAATGCGGTCTTGCTGACATCTGTGTTACTCTAGTCTAGTTTCACAACGCACCAGTTAGTCTTTTAATCCGATATTTTGAAAGATCGTGGCAGAGATTCTACCAGGCACGTAAATCAGAGGGTGGAGAAACATGAAATATTTACTATAGCCTCTGTAGGCCAGGGGCGCCCAACCTTTAGGCCTGTTAGATGGTGTTATTTGCTTTCACAGTCTTCACGAGACTTGTGCGCAATTACTCCAGCTATCCAACGAGCCCAACCGTCAGCCTCCGGGATTTGGAAAACGCTCGTATGTGCGAGGTCTTTGCAAAATACTGAAAAACGAAGACAGCCCAGAAAATGGCTAAGTCTGGTCGTATATTCCATCTTGGGAAAGGCGCCTTTCTCTTTGAGGTCTTAAAAGCAGTTTTCTTGCTGCGTCGCCTCCAGAGACATCTCTCGTAGGTCCTTCTGGCTGTGCGTTAAGACAAGCGGTGCATGAATCAGGCCACCCTAGCTCCCGATATCAGAGGTCAAAATAGGGCATCTGGTTGAGAGTTGTACTTTTGTCAAAATGGTGTTTTGAGTCTTTTCAGGCCAGGGGCGCCCTTACTTTTGGGGTCCTTAATGCAGCTTTCAGGTGCCTTGCGTATATTCGTTGGATGCGAAATACCTCTAGTCACGCAATGAGCCTGTTATCCAGTCAGCAAGGTTCACCGTTCGTCGTCAACAGTCATTTGGAGCAACAGATGGCAGTCTGAAGAAATGGCCAAGTCTGATGTATGAAAATCAATTTAATCAAAGGTGCCTAATTTTTTGAGGTGTTAAATGATGGATTTTGCAGTGATGACTCCCAGTAGACATTTCTTCCTTGCTCTGCAGGCTTTGCAATGAATATTCCTGTTTAGTCTCAGCATCACCCGGTCACCCGGAAATCAGGGTTGAATATGGCCAGTTGTAACTTCGTAGTCAACTACAAAGTAGGAAGTTAATAAAAAAACGTAATATCTTGGGTAAATGGACGCCTATGAGGACAAATGAGGACTTTTCGAAATCAGTGAAGTTCGCCGAATCCATCCAAGAGCTCAACGCGGTTTGTCAATTGATTTAAATAATATTAAATATTTATTTTTGCATATTTGAGCATTAAAGGGTGATTTTCTAAAATTGGCCCCTCTTTGTGCTGGATTTTCAAATTGCATGATGAATATTTTTATTTTTTTTCCCGACTTCAAGTCAGTCTCAGTTCGAACTGAAGGGGTCCAATCAGAAGCTTTTTATTTCAGTCGAGGTTTTAAATCTTGCAGTCAGCATTACGGTGCAAATTTTCTCTATTTATTGATGGCGCCTATCATTAAACACTCATCCAGCTTAAAGAAATTCGTAATTCTTCAAGAGCAAAGGCGATTTTCTTCACAGGTTGGGCAATTTCATCAGTTTTCAGTGGCAATTGCATCAAACAATTCCTTTTACAAGTGCAAGTTCACATTCATCAGCAAATTTGAAGAACAGGGGGCGATTTTAACAGAACACAGAAAAAACGTCTTTTGTCCTCTCTGATTCTCAAAATTCTCTCAGATTTCAATTCGCATGTTCTTGAAATTGGCAAATTTTGGCAAGTCTGATCATCTGGATCGTTTCTATATAGCTTCCTCGAATTAAATTCATGTGCTTGAATTTTTAGGAATTTTTTAACTCGAAAGCATCAGTTCTCGAGTTTCTAATTTTCTCAACTGAAAATTCTTTGCATGGTCGAGTAGAAGTCAGATGTTTGCATTTCTGACATTATGGGTTGTCTTAGAATCTTTTTCTGGACAAAACCCATATCTTAGATTTTTAGCCGAGAATAACCCTTCAATAGGCTATTTTTAGCCTTAGCAAGTTATTTTTAGCTTTCCAAAAATCTTGTCAGAACATAGTCAAGTTCACAGTCAACAGGCGAGTTTTTCAAAATGCAGTACACTCAGCTCGAATACAGGACCAAATCAGTCCTTACTCACGACTTCATCGGGACAGTTGAGACGAATCTCCATAAGGTGTTGCCAGAGGCAGTCCTAGATCCAGTCAAAATCAGAGATTTGATTATTCAAAACATTCAGCAGTCCGGGTTACTAGAGGTCGCTTCCATACCTATCTCCGCTGATTGTGTTGAGTTCGTGATGTCTTGTATTAAGCATTACAACTCTGCTACTCGTGAGATAGTGTCAGTAGATGGACGAGTTATTTTCAGTCTCAAGCCTCTGGACGTTGAAAGAAGTTTTGGTATCCCTCAGCACGCGAACAGTCTGGTTATTTCTATGGAGTAGTGCGAGCATGCATTCAATGCTGATGTGGACAAGTGCCAAAGCAAAATGGCAGAACGATGGTTAAAGCAAGTGAAGAACAAATTGCCAAATAATGTGGGTCGTGGTGAGTACAAGGATGAGTACGCGATTCTAATTACACTCTTGAATCATGTCTCAGGTCATTCACATGCAAATGTTTTCCAGCCTTGGATGTATTACATCATTGGTCACATCATATTTGGGCAGGAGCATTATGACTGGGCATCCTTCATCAACGACGTTATCCACAAGCAGATCACTGGTTTCCTAGTTGCTCACGAGTTTCACATGTGTTCTTATCTCGTGTACTTGATCGCCTATCAGGGTCAGTTCCGAGGGTTAAACACCGTTGGCATTCTCAGTGTTCAGAAAGTCTATCACTATTACGATCAGCTTGAGTTAACTAAGGTTGAACGTCACTTCAAGCGTGCTCACGAGGCTTTCTTGACTTATACAGTGAGAAATTTGGACCGGGAGTTGCACGTTCGTATCTCGGCAGTTGCTAGAGCAGCAATGGATGGTTGGGCGGACTGGTTCATTCCATTCTCAGTGTTCAGAAAGTCTATCACTATTACGATCAGCTTGAGTTAACTAAGGTTGAACGTCACTTCAAGCGTGCTCACGAGGCTTTCTTGACTTATACAGTGAGAAATTTGGACCGGGAGTTGCACGTTCGTATCTCGGCAGTTGCTAGAGCAGCAATGGATGGTTGGGCGGACTGGTTCATTCAATTCCCGACATACACTTATATCCGAGTATATGGATTTACAGGAAATCCAACCATGCTTCCACGCTATCCTTCGGATAGAACAGTTTTTATGGAATTCCTGAGGCAATTACATGATGTTCATCGTCATTTGCATCGCAAGCATAAACCAACTGCCAATTTTCCTTTTCAGTTTGGAATATATTGGTGCAAAACGGCGGTTGATGCCAAAGCTGCAGGACAGGAGCTGGAGAGGTATCATCTCAAGTATCTTGTTGAGGTACGTGCCTATGATCCTTGGGGTCATTACACAGCTCGCCTCGATGGTCGCGCATATCGTAAGCCTTCCATGGAAGACTATTGGGCCAATTGCGTGGACGACTTCAAGGTCCGCAGACGTAGCTACAACTGCTTCTCTCTCTCACAGATTTCTGTTTTCTTGTCAGAAGATGTGGGAGGTTTATTAGATGATGAGGGAGAAGTTCTTCCTCAGTTTTTCAGAGAGCAGGTTGACACACAGCCGTTGCCAGCAGTTGATTGGTATGCCAAGGAATACGCAACAGTAAAAGAGAGGTCAAGTAGAGTTATTCAGAACAGTATACTTTACCTCGACAGCAAGAAGACCAGGAGGGTAAGTGTGCCTAGAGCAGAGCCGCCAGTGGTGGATCCTTCGCTACCTTCCTCGTCGAAACCTAAACAGAAGAAGAGGAGTAATCCTCCCAAGAAAGTTCAAGCGCCAAACAATTCAAAAGGCAAGGCGCTTGCTATTGATACACACATGGACCCTGTCAAACAGCCTGTCACAGAGCTAGTTTAGAGGCCAGTTCAGAGTCCGCCAGTGCCTGAGGTTCAGCCTCAAGTTCCTATACCAGTTCCGAAGCAGTCACCAGTCCCAATTCATATTGAATTGGATTTAGACTCTCCATCTCGCAGTAGCTCCTCTACATATTCACTCTCGTCAGAGCCTCCTATTGCTAGTACAGATCCTTCCAGTAGCATTAGCCGAGACCAGTCTTGGATTGAAGCTCAACTGGGAAGGAAGAGGAGGCAGCCATCCTATGTCCTTAATCATTCAGATTTTGATTAGGTTTACCAAGATGTGCTACACAAGAGGATCAAGAACATGGTCCACGTGGAGAGGAATACTGATATGGAGATCGTCATTGAGACTGCCATACCTCCACAGGGGAAGAGCTTGGATGAGTTGGAATCTCAGGACTTCAAGGTTATCACAGTCAACCTTGGTCGTAGTACACGCCAGACTCAGGTTGATCTCCTACAGGTTGCTACAGACAGTGCCAGGGATAGAATACTAAAGGACGGAGAAGACAAGGCAGCCGTCAAGGCTGAAATCAGACAGCTTCGTCAATACATTTCTAGCCTTGTACACAGGTCATATGTTACCGCCACACTCCCGCCGATGCTTGAGCCTCCAGCAGAACAGGGCCAACTTAATCATTTGGTTGCATATGGCAAGCGTTTGGAGGAATGGGAGGAGTTCGTTGCTAGAGGTTGTTCTAAGCTTACAGAGCTATATCAGTTGCGATACAATGCACGAGAGCTCTATCTACGTCTCCAAGATGAGGAGCGTGTAATGTCCCCTTCTCATTAGTGATCTATTCTGACGCTCATCAACCTATTCCGGAAGCCCGTAGGCTCGTTTGAGGTAAAATTAGGGTTTCCATGTTCAGAGGTTCTATGGCATTTCAGGGAGTTTACTATTTTTTAGTAAATTCTATTTTTGGTAGTATGCAGTTATCAGTCTTCAGGTCTACATATTCAGTTGGAGAATTTAATGCAATTCAAGTCTAGGTTCTAAAGGTTTTATTTTGGTGAATAAAGGCATTAATGTTATAATTTACAGTTGACCCCTTGGCCTAGGAGAACAACTTTAAGTTGTGTTTAAAAGAGGGACTTGGAAGGGGGACGCCCTCATTAGGTGTTTATTATTTTTAATATTGTCTTAATGCCTTGGGAAAAGTGGACGCCTCTTTTAAGGAGATATTTTTAAAATAAAGTGAAGTTCATAATTGTGCAAGAGGGACGCCATCTTGAGAATTAATTGTTTTTGGAAATTGAAAAGACTCTTGTGTCTTTTGGTGTGCCTTCTCAGGAAATTGAAGAGTTTTGTGAGCTTCTATATAGTGAAGGATTTGCTCCAGCCTTGGTATCTATTATGCTTATCATATTGTTATGCTGTCGGAATGACTTCATGAATTTAGCTTCGAGGAATGCTTACCTCTTAGCATTTATCCAATTTCGTGTTTGAAAGATAACACCTAGTTGGTTTTGGGACTGCTTCTCATCCAGACTAGCAGATTGAATTCGAATGTTGAAGAATTTTGGAGTTTTGTCAATTTTGAAGTTGTTGGTTCATCTACAACTGAAGGTGGATTTTGCATACAGCTCTTGGAGTAAATTTAAATTGCTTGTGGGTATCTTTCCTATCTATTCCTACACCCAAGGCGACCCCTTCTACCAATTTGCAGATTTTTGTTTGAAGTTTCTGATTTTTACTTGCCAAAATCGCCCCTTATGAAGGCCGTACCATTCTTGGTGCATTGGGAATCATGCAAGAATTAAATTCTGAGTTTTTGTTGCTGTTTCTTCATCTGATCTTGGGTGCCTATCTTCCAGCATCACATTGGTCTTCGTTTCACGTAAATCGGAGGTAATTTGATGAAATTATGAGCATTTAATGATGTTACAGTTTGCTGATCAGAATTCCAGAAACTCTGTTTTTATATCAGATTCATGAGACTTCAGTTTGGTCTTTATTTTATCATTGGAGAGTAAAAGAACATTGCTAGTATTCATTCTTCTCTTCTTAGCTTTGTTCTCTATCATTGTAATTATTAATTTTCAGATTTGTGATTGTAAGGTTGAGATTTTAGTAGTACTAATCCAACTATTTTAAGTCTCTGCAATTACTTGATTTATTCCATATTAATTACCCCTGGATGGTTTACCGCCAGTGTGGAAAAATGAACATTGTAGCTCTCATTCTACCCACTCTCAAGTGGTGAATCCCCACTCTTAAGTGGATGCCCGCCACAGCGGATGAATTAGATAGATGTATCTTCATGGCTGGTTATCCGCCTAATTGCTTCAGTTTCAATTAATAACTCCGTCATATGGTAGCACCTCGCCCTCAGTGGGATCTTGAGTGCACATTCTTGATGTTGAGTTTGTTTCATTTCAAGTTATTGTTTTTAGTTTCTTCGCCATATGACCACCTATCCTTCCTTGGGATTGAGTGTGCATTCTTGGCGTTGAGTTCTTTCAAGCTTGGATTTCAGTTTTAATGCTAACGCTAATTCAATTGGCGAAGTGTTGGTTTATGTTGTGTAAATCTATCGAAAAAGTTGGTTAGCATATTTCAGTGGTATCAGAGCAAAAGACCCTGCCATCCTGTGGCATTTTGCAATTGGTTGTCTAATGAGTGAAAGAGACACTAGGCCATTCACCAAAAGTCAGGCCAGAACTCAGCATCAGTTTCCTCCCGTTCAAGAGGCAGAGACTTTTTCAAAAGCCTTAAGGGATCTTGGCAAAACAGTGGAAGGTATAGAAAAGACAGTTGAAATAATGTCAAACAGTGTTAGGCAAGCTAATGAAGAGAGGGACAGAGTTGAGAAGAAGTTTGATGGGATGATAGACATGATGTCCCGATTATTGTCCAAGTTGGACCAGCAAGCAGCACATAATATCATTCAGCCCCAAAATAATGCAACTGGAGAAAGCAGTGGAGTTAATGGGAAGAACAGTAATGGCAGTCCTGAGGTGAATACAAGAGACAAAATTGTGGGTCAGCATGCTGCAATTCCTATTGGGTCATCCTCTAGACCTCTTTTCCCCATCTTCACGCCAAGGGAAGAGCAACAACCGTTTGAAGCTGCACCAACTTTTGCTGATGATGCACGTCAAATTTACATGGAGTACGTTTTTTACCTCTTGACTTGAGAGGTGCTTGGACCTTTGATCAATACATGAATCAAAGGAGTCGGAGAAATGAAGGAAGGAATGAGCAACGTCCTCCTATGGTGCCTAGAAATGATTTCTACCAAGCTTTGGGAAAGATAACTATGGAGCATTTTGGTGGTAGTAATAAGTGTACAGCCAGATCATGGGTGCAGAAGCTAGATAACTATCTCTCTCTCAGACCCATGCCGGAAGGAGATGCTATCAAATTTGCTACCTCGCATTAGGATGGGATAGCTCACGGATGGTGGACTTATGGTTTGGTCACTCTTGGCCATAACCTCATTCGCACCTATGATGAGTTTACCAACAAGCTGATCGAGAGATTTGATACCAAGGATCCAGAGTTGAGATTCAGAGAATTGGCACAATTGAAACAGCAAGGATCTTTAGAAAATTATGTGTCTAATTTTCAAAGGTTGTCAGTAATGGTGCCTAACATTACTGAGAGAAGACTTGTGGTACTCTTTTCAGAAGGATTAATGGAGCCTTTGAAGGGATGGATCAAAGCTTTTGATCCACCAACGTTAGACGAAGCCATCAAGAAAGCGAGGAGCATGGAGTTGGCAGCCCCAAGGCCTAAGTTTCATTCGAAACCTTTCAGCCATAAGAAGGATAAAAAACATTCTTCAAATCTGCCAAAGAAGTTTCCACCAAAGTTGTCAGAAGAGCTCAAAGAACAGCTTAGAAAAGATGGAGTTGGCTACACTTGCCGTGAACCTTGGGTTAAGGGTCACCGTTGCTATGGAAGAGGCAAAGCAAACCTAATGGAGGGCTATTTTGATTTTGGATCAGAATCTGATTCCTCTGATCAACAATACGAATCAGCAAGTAGTGAAGGTGAAGAAGCTCCAGAAGAGAAGCCCGATGAGGTGGGAGATGGTAGTGCTTTCGCACAACTATCAAGTTTTCAAAAAAATGAGTCTTTTCGGGTTCGTGGAGTGGTTGGATCTCAAAGAATAGTTGCTCTAATTGATACTGGAGCAACTCACAACTTCATTGATGAAGGATTGGTGGCAAAGAGGGGATTGAAGACTGAAGAATTTGAAGGCTTCAAAGTAATGGTAGCTGATGGTTTTACCATGTCATGCACTAAGAAAATTCCTAACCTTTCTGTTTAGATAGGAAATTATGAAGTAAACGATGACTTCTATGTTGTGGGTATTGGTGATACCGATGCTGTGTTAGGAATACAATGGCTGCGATCTCTTGGAGAGATCACTTTGAATTTACAAACAATGGAGCTGAAATTTCAAGCCTAAGGAAAGAAAGTTGTTTTGAGAGGGATGTCAAATGGGGGCCCTCGAATTGTGTCCTTGAAAAGAATGGGAAGGCTGATCCGTCATGATCAAGTTGAGTGGGCAGCAGAGTGTATGGTCCTACCAGCTGATCCAATGGAAGAGAAGAGGCAATATCATCCTGATATCCAAGCCTTACTTACCAAGAAGAGTAAAGTATTTGGTAGCCTACCTCCTGGGAGACCTCCTGAAAGAGGTTTTGAGCATGTGATTGAAGTAGAAGAGGGAGCAAAGCCCGTCATCACCACGCCTTACCGTTATCCCAAGAAGCAAAAAGATGAAATTGAGAAAGCCATCAAAGAGCTTTTGGAGATGGGTTTTATTCGGCCAAGCAAAAGCCCTTTTGCTTCAGCAGTGGTGTTGGTAAAAAAGAAAGATGGGACAATGCGTATGTGTGTTGACTATCGCACATTAAATTAGAAGACCATCAAGAATAGATATCCTATCCCTAGGATTGATGAGCTTATTGATGAGCTCCATGGGGCTATGTTTTTCTCGAAGATTGATCTTTGTTCGGGCTATCATCAAATTAGAATGAGGGAGGCGGATATAGAGAAGACAGTTTTTCGATGCCATTTTGGGCATTTTGAATTTTTTGTCATGCCTTTTGGTTTGACAAATGCTCTAGCTACATTCCAATCTTGTATGAACAAGCTCTTTAGACAGCAGTTGAAGAAGTTTGTGCTCATCTTCTTCGACGATATTCTCATCTTCAGTAAGTCTTGGGAAGAGCACCTCAAGCACTTGGAAGAAGTGCTTAGCATTTTGGAGGCGGAATGTTTCTTTGCCAAATAATCAAAGTGTGAGTTCGGGATGACGGAGTTGTTGTATCTCGGCCACATCATTAGTGCCAAGGGTGTCAAAGTTGATCCAGAAAAGATTAAAGCCATACTTGATTGGCCACCTCCAAAGAATATTTCTCACTTGAGAGGATTTTTGGGTTTGTGTGGATTCTACAGAAGATTTGTTAAGGGATATTCTCACATGGCAGCCCCCCTTACAGATCTTACAAAGAAAGGGGCCTTCCTTTGGACAGATAAGGCACAAGGAGTCTTCAACAAGTTCAAGCACATAATGAGCTCATGTCTAGTATTGGTCCTACCAGATTTCACAAAGCCTTTTGAATTGCAATGTGATGCTTCAGGTGAGGGAGTTGGAGCTGTTCTCATGCAAGACAAGCACCCCATTGTCTTTGAGAGCGGAAAGTTGAGAGGAGCAGAAAAATCTTACTCAATATATGACAAAAAAATGCTTGCTATTATGCACGCATTATCTAAGTTTCGTTAATATTTGGTGGGGAGTAAATTTGTTGTTAAGACTGATCATAACAGTCTTAAACACTTTATGCACCAAAAGGATTTAAATGAAAGACAACAGAAATGGGTAAGTAAGCTCCAAGCGTATGACTTTGACATTGAATATGTCAAAGGGAAAAATAACATAGTGGCTGATGCCCTTTCAAGAAGGCCTCATTTGCAGTCACTTTGTGAGTTATCAGCAGATTGGAAGGAGTTAATTGCTGCTGATTATGCTAAAAATCAGTTTGCAATCAGCTTGTTTGAAGGTCATTTGGTTGATGAAAGGTATAAGTTGGTTGATGGGCTAATTTTCTATAAAAGTAGAATCTTTTTAGTGCATGAATCTAAGCTTAAAAAGAAGATTCTATAGTATTTTCATGACGTTCCCCTTGTTGGTCATCAAGGCATGTTCAAGACTTACAAGCAGATTAGAGAAAGGTTTGCTTGGAAAGGGATGAAGGATGAGATCATGAATTACATAAGAGAGTGTTCTATTTGCCAAAAGAATAAGAATGAACATTTTTTTCCAGCTGGGTTGTTGCAGCCCTTGCCAATTCCAAATCAGAAATGGGAAAGCATTGCAATGGATTTCATCATTGGGTTGCCTAAGGTATAAGGACGTGATTGTATTTTTGTGGTGGTAGATACATTGACTAAATTTTCACATTTCTATGCTATCACAACTTATTTTACAGCAGCTCAAGTGGCTGAGTTATTCTTTAGAGAAGTTTTCCGGCTGCATGGTTTGCCTAAAACCATTGTCAGTGATAGGGACAGCAAGTTCCTAAGTGCTTTTTGGCAAGAGATCTTCAGGCTGAGTGGTACAGTGCTTACTCCAAGCATTAGTTATCATCCTCAAACAGATGGGCAATCCGAGATTGTCAACAAGTGGTTAGAGGGCTACCTTAGAAATTATGTTTCAGGGCAGCAAAGAGCTTGGATTAAGTGGCTTCATTTGGGAGAGTACTGTTACAACTCTTCCTATCATATTGTTGTACCCAAAACCAAAATTTTTGCTTCATCAAGGCATTTTGTTTAAAAGAGTCTAAATCTTGCTAAAATGATGTCAAGTACAGTTTTTGGGCAATATCAAGCATGGAGTTTTGTCAGAAGTTTGTCAGTCAAAGGCACCATTTTGATCAGAACCTGAATCAGAGACTCAGAACGAAGCATTTCATGATGGAGGAGCGTTTCGCGACAGCATTTCACGTTGCACATGGTCATTTCAGTGGTCAAGACGGAGTTTTTAGTGATTAAATTATGAGGATTTCTCAGAGAAAAGCAAGAAAGCGCACCTATAGCCCAGGGGCGCCCTTCTTTTTGAAGGTCAAGATTTTGTTGAAAGTGCTCATAAATACAGTCAAACTCTTCAGAATTGGTTTACCTATCCGACGAGCTATCTGGCGAGGCTATCCGAGACCCGTAACTCCGGCAAACGGCGACAGAAGTTGAAATTTCCAAAGTTTCACATGGCAGAAACTTGTCTTTTTCCAGTAAAAGCGTGCCTGTACCTTGAGGGCGCCCTTCTTAAAGGAGGTTTGGATTTTGGTTTTTCTAATGACTGATGCAGTCAATCTCTTCACGACTAGTCTGCTCATCCAACAAGTTATCAATCGCAGTCATCCAAGTTCCAGAGCTTCGGCAGTCGACATCTGAAGATGAGCTTATAATAGAGTTTTCACATCCTTGAGCTTCTTCGTTGCATTTCCAATGCAACTATAGCTCAAGGGCGCTTGACAAAATGACCCTTGAGATGATCCAGTTTGCTGATGAGGTCTTCCTGACATCAGTACTACTCTAGTCTAGCTTCGCGTTGCACCAAGTTGCCTGTTAATCCGACATTCTGAAAGATCATGGCAGAGTTTCTACCAAGCACGTAATTTCATGGGCAGACTGGCATATCAATTTCATTATATTTTTGTAGGCCAGAGGCGCCTAGTCTTTAGGCCTGTCAGATGAGGTTGTTCACGTTCGAAGTCTTCACGAGACTTGAGTGTAATTTCTCCAACTTTCCAATGAGCCTAGCTATCAGCCTTCGGGATTTGGCAAACGCTCGTACGTGCGAGGTCTTTGGCGAAATGCTGAAAAGTGAAGACATCCGGAAAATGGCTAAGTATGGAGTGTATATTTTAAATAAAAAACGCACTTGTATTTTTGAGGTCTTAGAAGCAGTTTTCTCACTTCGTCATCTCCAGAGATATCTCTTCTCAATGCTCCTAGTTATGCAGAGAGACAGTCGGCACACAGATCGGGGTATTCCAGCTCTCGGTATCGGAGGACAAAGTAGGGTACTTGGATGAAAGTTCAACTTTGTCAAAATGGTGTCAGTGCAACTGTAGCCCAGGGGCGCTTTTACTTTTGAGGCCCTTAATGCACTTTTCAGATGCCTTGCATACAGTCGTTGGATGCAGAATGTCTCCAGGCATGCAATGAGCTTGGTTTCCTGTCAGCAGGGTTCACCGTTCGTCGTTGGCAGCCGTTTGAAGCGTCAAATGGCAGTTTGAAGAAATGGTTAAGTCTGGTACCTGTAAATGAATTTAATCAAGGGCGCCTAATTTTTCAAGGTGTTAAATGATGGATTTTGCAGTGATGACTCCCAGCAGACATTTCTTCTTTGCTTAGCAGGCTTCGCATTCAATTCATTAGCTCGGTCTCAGCATCATCCGGTCACCCAGAAATCAGTGTTGAAGATGGCCAGTCGTAACTTTGTCGTCAGCTATAAAATAGGAAGTTAACAAAAAGTGCAATATCTTGAGCAAATGGACGCCTATGAGCTCAGATGATGACTTTTTGGAATCAGTGAAGTCTAACGGTGAATCCTAAAGCTTCGTTTGAATTGTCAACTGAAGTTAGATAATTTTTAATATTTATTTTGCATTAAATGACAAATTTCTATAATTAGCGCCTTTGCAAATTGCATAATGAATATTTTATTATTCAAACTTCGAGTCAGTGGCAGTGAAACTAAAAGGGGGCCAATTAGAAGGCGTCTATTTCAATTAGGGTTTTTGATCTTGCAGTTCATAAGATGGTGCGAATTTTCCTTATTTAAACATGGCGCCATCATTATTCATTCTCACAACTTCAAGGAAACTCGTAGTTTCTCAAGACAAAGGCGAATTCTTCATCAACAATCAAGGGTGATTTCATTAATTCATTCTTTTTGCAGGTTAAAGTTCATATTCATCAGCAAATTTGAAGAACAGGGGCGATTTTCGCAGAAGAAAGAGCTTATAAAAAACGTCTTTCTC
>VDFB02167018.1:0-17872 GCA_007258455.2 Sequoia sempervirens
TCTTGTGAAAAGGAAAAAAGGAACAACAACTATTCTATAAAAAAAGCTTGGAGGGCGGCCAATAGAGTAATAAGTCTAGAAAAAATTGAAAGTGACTGGCAGCAAAAAAAATTATGGCCAAGATCCTAATAATAAGCACACTATGAAGCTTTTAATGTTTAGCTGTCCTAATGTTGGTCAGGCATCATAGCACTTAGAGCTTTTCTATCAAGATTAGTGAAATCAAAGGAAGCTTTCATGTCAAGATTGATAGAAACTAGATATTAACATAGCACTTAAAGCTTTTCACATGTTGGATCCCATACACATTATTAAGCTTCTTTGTATGTGCAAAAGGAAAGCTTATCTTGCAGCACATAAAAAAGGATGGTTGGTATAACCCAACAATCACATCGGGTGCCTAAGAACAGGTGGCATTTAGATTGGTTATCTGGTATTAGATGTTTCTCTAATCAACTCTAACTAGTAGCATATGTTTTTGAATCAACAAAAATTCACTAGGTGGGAATTGAACCTATGCTTGTAGCATGGCTAGTCGGCTAGTAGTGGGAAGATGATGTGATTCAAAAGAGATTGATCGGACATATGGTGGGAATGAAAGAAAAATGCATAGATCTCAAACACAGGCAAAAAATGTGGACAAAGAAGCTTTATTGATTTCTATCGTATTAAATGCATTTTTTTTATTTGCAGAGTAATGACTTTGAATAGATTCAAAGTAGATGACCAAAAATGGTAAGTATAGGTAGACAGATAAATAACAAATAGATTGACACATTTAAAATCTACCCTCATTTATCATTCAAAATCTACTTCATTATATGGCTGCTCAGCTCTATTTCACTTTTTCAGTTGTCTCTAAAATGAGGGTAAAAAAGCCTCTTAATGTTAGAATGATGACAAACCAGTAAAAAATCTATGCATCAAATCTTGCAAACATCTCAGCCCTGCAGTAAATTCCATTTCTTGCACAACGTCAACGAAGTTGTTCCAGCGAAGACTCTCTGTCCAGGTCGTTGGGAAGAAACTTAAATGATCATTAATATGGGAAGAGTGGAATTCTAAATTCTCTCTGGATCATGTTGAAAGGATATGTTTTCATTTATGAGAAGTCTGTTCCTCAGTTTCAGGATTCATTTATGTCCATGTCTTTCTCTATTAGAGTTAGACAGTTAGTTGCTTTTCTGTTTTAAATAACTGTTCCTCCTATGTGAGTGAGCAAGCATGACAAGCATAGAAAGGATACCATGTAAAAGTTAGTATGATAATAAGAAGCAAATATGTAAGAGTTATTATTATGATAAGAGATAGAGTTTTGTGTAGTTTTCATATAAGTAAAACAATGTATATCGTTCCGAGTTATGAATAAAAGCTGGTGAATTTTTGAGTTCAATTCTTGCATAATTAGTTGATGCTTGCTAAGGGGGTCCACTTAGTAAGTATCTGTAGTTAATTAGGTAGTCGTTTATTTTCTGTTGATCATAAGTTAGATTTTTTTCTTGAAACTTTTCAGTGCAAAATCAATCTTATATTGTTCCTACAACATCGGGAATCCATCCCTCTGTTTGTTCCTGCAGCATAAGGCCAGTTCATAGTTTGTTTCTCAGTTATAGTTGTTATGGTTTCTGCTTTGATCAAGTTTAGAAGGCTTCACATTACATTCCTGTAGCATAAGTGGAATTCATTTCATGCATTTATTTCTAGTAAATTATGACTGAAACCAGTTCCTAGTGTAGATATAGTGCCGCTCCATTTCAAGTATACATTCCCTAGTTTGACAAAGTAAATGAATGACCATAAGAAGATGTTAGTCACTTGCTGGAATGTCCAATTCCCATATTAGGATTTTTCGTGACTTTTATATCATTTTGTGGGTGCGACCAATCCTATCCAGATCCATCTTCCCTTCCTATAGTTGATCTTGATGTCCTAAGGGCCAAATATGAATGCATCCATATCCTATCCACTTGATCTTGATCATCCTATCCATATCGTCTATAATACATCCCTTATTATATATCCATCATCCCATCCTATCTAAGTCACCCTCTCTTTCGACCCTTGATCTTGATAAGGCTAGGGGAAAATTATACACACACGCTTTGGACAATGCAATCCTTACTTACTCTACCATTCATTTCCTTTATGCACTATCCTTCCATATCATACATCACTTATCATCTTCCATACATGATTGCACTACCTCTAGTGGGGGCATATTAGTCCTTTCAAACTAGTCTTTGGAGCTCCATCTTCATATCCTCTATACACCATCATCCCATCTCCCATAACCATCCATTATCTAAATTCCTCTCTCGTATCCATGGAATTCCTCCATCCTTCCATCCTTTACCATGTCTTGGTCCTCCCTTGTTATTAGATCTCAGTCAATCCTCCATCTAATCTTATATTATCCAATCCATTTATCCTCTATCCTTCCAATCCAACAATACCCTAACCATCCCAATATAGTCCATCCAAATGCAATGAATCATAAACCATTGAATCCAATCTTGCAATTTAGTGCATCATCCATAAGTAATCCATGATTTCAATCCAAATTAGTTGATAATCTAATGATCCACTTTAATCAAGTTATCATCATAGGGATATATATTTCCCAATCTTCATGTTGTTTTGGGATGTGGCCTTCCCATGTCAAAGAATGTCATCATCGGTCATCAATCAATTTATCAATCAGTTGTCAACTTGGCTTGGAGCATAGTCCTTAGTTTCTTTTGGTTTGTTGTGCATGCTTTCTTGTTGCTTGTGTATTTTATCAGTGTTTTCCTTTCTTGTGGTCTTTTGCATTCTATTGTCACAAGGGCATCATTGTCTTCCATATCATGGTGTTATAAGGCATATGTTTGAGCTTGACCTTTTTGATCTTGTATATGGCACATTTTCATCTTGGTTCCTTATACCTTGGTGCATAATGTCAAGTACAATATCAAATCTATGTTGTTCATATCATTGCAACATGATGATCCTCCATCCTCCCTCTCCATCCATACTTTTATCATCCTTATCTATTTTCCTCTTTCTTTTATCCTTCATCCTTAAGTCCTCTCATTCATTTTGAGAGCATACTCGTGTTCTTTGAAAACACATGTTCTCTTGATGAGGCAATCAACTACCTCCTCATCATTCTTCCTCATCATTGCTAGTGACTAGGGCATCATGCTTCTAGTCCTAATCCCTTTCCTACCCACTATTTTTTATTCTTTGAAATGATGTTACTTCTCTTAGTCACAACATCATTTGTAGACATTAAAAATTGTCCTTGCTTATATAATTAAATTATCCCCTAGGGTCATATTCTCTTATTAATTAAATAATTCTTCATTACTTAATTCGTTCATTTTCTCCTTATTCATCCCTTGATTAATTAAATAAATTTTATTTATTTAATTACATCACTGATTAATTTTGTTTTCCTCTATAATTAAATAAACTTCAATTTTATTTAATTATTTTCCATTTTTCTACTATTTAATTATTCATTAGCCCTTTCTTCTATAATTAAATAAATTTTATTTATTTAATTATTTTCGTCCTTTCCATCCATGATTAAATAATTATTTTAATTAAAAATGAATCTTTTCCCTCCTAAATTATATAATTTTATAATTATTCAATTTTCTCCTCCAACTTCTTTTTTTTGTGCCATTCTCTTTATCTCTTCATGTCTCATTTAATTTCCACCCTTGATTGAATTATTTTATAATTCAATCTCAACCATTCATTCTTAACCAAATCCTATCTTTGCCCTAATTTAGCCCTAACACTATTTCATAGTACATCTTTCAATCTTGGCAATTGATTGTCATGTCATATTGACTTTTAATCTTAGCCCTTCACTAAAATTTGGTTTTCTATAAAAGAGACCTATTATTGTCTTTTTGATATCAACATGCTACTAGAATCATGAGACACCATGATGCCCAAATACCCCAATATAATACGCCCACCTTTTTGGTTTGCATGTATTTTGAGCTTGATTTATGTTATTTTTATGTATATTGTGATATTTTATCCATTTTATATGTATTAATTGTGTGGATGATGTATTTAAATATCACGAGTTCGCTAAGAAATATGGCCAGCCAATTCTGGAGTATAAATATGTATCTCTAATAAAGGTTTTTACAACAGAATAACTGTGGGGTGGGACTGCTGGGGTAATGGAATAAATAAACACCACAACAATGGGAATAAATGTGGGCACAACACAAATAGCACGGCATAGCAACAAGGTCTGGGACACAGGAGGCACAAGGGGCATGCATGGGAATGGGAACAACTGGGAAGGGGACACAAATGCACCACATCTATTATATCATCTCCATAGAATCTGGAACATTTGAAATGAGTCAAACAATTAACTCCAATTAAATCCATAAATGAATATTTAAAAATCATATTAATAAATCTCAAATGAATTATATAGTATCTGAATCTTTTTAAAAGAACCCTCTATAAAACTATTTCATTTAAAAGATAAACTACAATAAGAATAAGCAAAGATAGTGCTAGTGATGATGCATTTCTACATTATAAATTATTCACCTCCCTTCTTAAACAAAATTCTGTTAAATAATTTGTTCAGCTAAAAGAAAAAATTGTCTTTTCACTGTTAATTACATCTGATCTTGGCCACCACACAAAATATCAACAATATTTGTACTAAAAATGGATTTTTTAATGAAATGGGTTTCATATAAAATGAAAAACAATAGAAATGGGAAATGGGTCTCATATTTGACAATAAACAATTCATATAGAACAAAAGCAGTAGAAATGTGTCACATATTACATATGGAATGAAAAGTAGTAAAAATAGGTCAATGAATTTGACTTGTAAAATTCTGATAACAATATCACAAGTAAAAATAAATCTCACTATTAGATCCCATACTACTGTTGAATGTGTAGCCAGGTTAGGCGGTATTCACATCCCTTCATAGACAGAATTCATGTGGCTTTAGAAAAATTCACCACAATTTTTCATCAGGTGAATTTGTTGCCGGCACGCATCTCTTCATAAACAGAATTCACATGGCTCTAGAAAAATTCACCGACAATTTTCCATGAGGTGAATTTGTCACAGCAGTGAATTTCTCCAGAGTGAAATGTTGATTTCAATGAAAAATTATTAACAGTGAATTTGCTTGAATCTATTAAATATGTGTTCGTCGTATAAAACAACAAAACAAAAAAGCAAAAACAGAGATAAAGTTGGAGTACGAACATACATATCCGTAACAAAATGTTCGACTCTTATTACATCTGATCTTGGCCGCCAGCCAAAATATCAACAAAATTTGTACTATAAACGGCTCGGATGGGCACTGGCTTGAACAAATTCTTCTGTTTGTTAGGGGAAAAATTTTCAGACCGTTTCTGATAAAGTTGTTTTGAGTACCGAACAAAATCAGACATGAATCCTGCAAAATCATTTTAAAAATTCCATCAATTAACTGAAAAATTCAAAATAACAACAGCTTGACGGAATCGACAGGGCATTCATAAAATTTCTCTAAACTTATCAATAAATTCTTTGAAGAAAATTTGACGGGTACTCAGTTACAAAGTTACTAGATATAAAATCATTTAATCCGTAGAAACATCATACTTACTCTATTCAGTCAAAGTTTGAGTCATCAAACAGTTTGACTTGCTGCTGTTTTAGCACTAAATTTGAACATTTATCGGCCTGGCGGAATCCTACCTGGATTTTCCGCTTGCATTTGAGCAATCAGCGAAGGTGAAAAGACTTGCTGTAAACGGAAGAGAGGATTGAACTCTTGGTCAGACTGGGGAAGTATGGCTGCACCTTCAAGGCATTTGGAATACAACTGTGTTGACGGACAATTTGATTTCTGCTTCATCTGATTCGTTTTTGACGGGTTCTGCTGTGTTTCCACTTCGATTTGAGGGTTTAATTGTGCAGCTTCAGTCTCAGTTCCCACTGGGGAGAAAGGCGTTGAAGTGCAGAATCGGGAGAGAAGATTCGCTTGCTGCAAACGCATGTTCAGAAGTTCTGCTTTTGTTCTTGCCAGTTGATATTCTAGCTGTGACATTTGGTGCTGCAGTCGATGTATAGTCCCTGCACACCCATATACAGGATCTCGCAGCCTTGCGTTTGCTTCATACACCATACTGCTCACAGCATCAGCCCTTCGATCGTCGGGAAGATCCTGCCACAGTTAACCACTCTTAATATAAGACTAAGACTGTCTGAGCTCATGCAGAGGGGAGTGGTTTTAGGAAAATTCATTTTTAACAATTCACTGTCAAAAAATTGACCGTAATGATAAATTCATCTAATGGAAAATTCACCACCAACAATTCATACATTCATAACAGTGTGATGATGAATTTGCTGAAACCAGAAGGAACATGTATGTGAGTTACATTCAGAGAAAGGAAGCAGAATGTGCAGAAAAAAATAACTCTAATACGACAGAGTACATGCAACAAATCTTGAAATGCGACAAAGCGCATGCACCAAATCTTGGAATAACAACGAATGCAGAATGAAAAAATGATGTAACCTGAAGCATCCTTATAATGTTGCTTGCACCAAACACTCGATGGGCAGTTGCAAACTTGTCAGGGTTGTCTTGTGGAAAGTATGGAGCAAAAAGGCAGTTCTCTCGGCATTTTCTTTTCAGAATTTTACACGCTGCACATGAAAATGACGGTGGGTTTCTCTTTGCAGTGCACTCCATCTGAAAATTTCAAACCAAATTATCTACGTGAAAACAAGGTCAAAGTAAAAGGGTAAGCCAGGATGCATGAAAAACCAGGATTCTAGAACTGATAGATGCCTTCCCTACAATGTCTAATGTATTTGATCACTAGCTTACCTTTCCAGTGTCCATTTAACAAATATTATCCGGTCCTGACCTGCAAAGAAGGTTGATGGTGTTGAAGCACACTGATCTGTACTACACTGGTAGATAGCAAGGCTCAAGTTCATTCTGCCCAATACCATGTTTTTATAAGGCATTAGAGGTTAGCCTTACCTGACTCCATGGGACCCAACCCTGTTGTTTTTTTTTTTTTTTCAAATTCATTGATCTATATTTACCGCTTTTCATGGATTATTTAATATCCGTTTTTCATGGATTATTTAATGTGGAATATGAGCAGACAAGGTTCTTGGAGAATTCGCCGCTAACAATTCATTGTCAGAAAATTCACTGTCAACAACTCACCTTGGGAAAATTCATTGTCATGGCAAATTCACCTCATGAAAAATTATAGCGCTTTTCATTCTATATGCAAATATGGGACCCACTTCCCATTTCTACTGTTTTGGTTTTATATGGGTTATATGGATTCTATTTAGCATTTTTCAAATTCAGTTTGCCCAATACAATGCTTTTACAAGGTATTAGAGGTTAGCATGACTTAGCTCCACATTATGTTAGGAAAATAAGTTTACATCTAATAAATCAGTTAATTGTTAGTTGCTAGTTTTAGGGAGTTATTGTCCTAAGGAAATTTGGCTGGTTATTCACTGAACGTGAATAACCACCTAAATTTCCTTTTCACGTGAAAGTAATTCATTAAAATGCAATGCTTAATAAACATTTACAATGAACACTGCAAATAACCCCAATGATTATAATGAAATTCCTCTCTTTAAATCTTTTGCTAATAAAAGATTGCAATGTAAATGTTTCGCTCTTTTATTTTTACTGAAGATTGCAATGTAAATCTTTTTGGTCTTCCATTTTTACTGCTCTACACATTCAACGGCAATACGGCAACCAACAAAACCCAAGACTACTTTGAAGTTGATACTTGGGAAGGATAGTAAAAGGTTTTTTCAACAAATCATCTTTTAAACGCGTTTCGTATAGAAGCTACGAAATGAAAGTTCGCAGCAAGAAGATAAAGAACGATAAACGCAAAGGCTGGGGATCCAATACATACTAATCATTCTTTAGGAAGTCCAAGTCACGATTAATGATTACTATTGAAGGCTAGCCGCTTCTCACTTGCTACCCATTCTTACTAATCCAGGCTTACAAGACTCGTAAGATTCTAGGTGATATGTTCAAGTCACGATGTGTGGAAGGGCGTGATAAGAAAACGCGTGGAAGGACAAGCAGTAGAGATGGGTCCCATATTTGACAATAGAACTCTCCGCATCTTACAAATCTTCCAATACAAAACGAAACTCTCTGTATGTACTAGCACTTGTATCGATAAGTAGCACATGTATCGATAAGAAGTTCAGGGAATATGTCGATACTAAGGAAGAGGATCTTGTAGTTGAGCACCCTAACTTCACTCTTCTAGAAATCTTACATAGTTTCAAAAAAATTCCAATTTTTTACAGCAGCTTGCTTGGCAATGCCCCTGCTTATAACTGAGGTTTCAAGGCCATATCATCAAATATGATGACAAATCAGCATATTTTTTGTTGAGGTGTCCAAGAAAAAAAAAGTGAGACTGATACTTGTGCACTAAATCATGTTTTATTGCTGCAATGATGTGGCATCACATGATTTGTTGTTGTTTAGATCTAAGGAATACATATTACTCAATTATTGGTAGTTATTATCAACACTAGCAACTTTAAAGTCACCACTATTGGTTCAATATTGTTAAAAATATTGGGCATTAAATCAACAAATGGTATAACAATTATAAGAACATGCTCAACTACTAGGTCTTTTCCTCTAATAGCTAATTTATTATATTAAAGGAAAATAAAAATTTCCCTTTGTCTTTTTGGCCATTCTTTTGAAGTCTTCAAATTCTTATACATTGCAATACAATGTTGTGAGATAAAAAAAAAGTAAAAAATAAGTATGATTTATGAATTTTGAAAGAGAAAGGTTCAAATTGATGGTTATGAAAATGGTCTTTGATAATGCAGTAATTTTACAAAATTAATTTAAAATAAAAAATGAATATTTGCAAAGAAATAAGAATAGTTATGAAGTTTATAGAAAGATAACTTAATCAATTTAAAAAATTAAGGTAATAATTATTTTGGTAAAAGTTTAAATAAGGTTTAAAATATTTCTATATTTAATTGCTGCAATATTTTTAATTTCAAGCTTTTCCTTTTCAACAAAATTGAAAATTTACTCTCCATTAACGTTTTATTGACTTGAACTGATTTTTAAAAAGTATCTTTAGTTACTTATATAACTATATCAATTAAACATTATATTTGTATATAATTAATATTTTACCACTATCACTCACATTATTAAAATGGTATGAGTTCACTCTAACATATAGATACAATACAAACAATTCCAATACTACTAATAAAGAAACTTCAAGAATTACATTCAAGTGAATAATTTAACTATATTAGATATACTTTAGGTGTTTGATTAGAGTGTTTACTTATCTCAATTTTACAATTATTTTTATGAATTTTCCAACATTATAAAATACTTTTACTTCAAAAATTCTCATAATATAACATAACCTAATAAACTAATCTAAGTAAAATTTCTTGAAATTAAATTAGTTTTATTTTTTATAAAAAATCATATATCTTATAATAATTTTTTTAAATAAATATTTTCACAATCTTGTTTTAAGAGTGTAATATTGAACAATTTTATTAACTTAATTAAAGGAGTAAATATTTTCAATCATCTGAGAAGAAAAAATGGGCTTTGTGCCAAGAAGATCAATTTTGGATGGTGTTATCATAGCACGGGAAGTTATCCATTCCTCTCAATGGTTGAAGAAGCCAGATATGTTGTTGAAACTTGATATTAGGAAGGCATATGATAGGGTGAATTGGATTTCTTTGTAGAGTGATGGAAGCCTTTGAATTTTAGAAGGAATGGTTGGATTGGGTGTTTGGTTGGGTAGCAAGTCCAAGATTCTCAGTCCTTGTGAACAACTCTATGAAAGGTTTTCTCAATGCCTCTCAGGGTTTCCATTAGGGAGACCCTTGTTGAAAATGGAGGTAATTATGTAGCTTAATACTTTGTAAAACTATTGTAGTTGTAGATCTAATTAAGTATTCTTTGTTACAATTTCCTTGTGGATGATTATTTTTTTAATTCATTTTAGTATTTGTAGAAGTAGACAAAAGATTGTAGAAGAACAAGACCAAAAGAAAGAAGTTACACAACATATACTGTGGAGAAACCCTTTCAAGAAAAACTCCACCAGGAATCAATGTGTTATTTAATCTTAGAATTAGATTACAATAATTCCAAACCTTCCTTGAGATGCTTATTTTTCCTTCAATAATTCTTCTTCACAACCTACAATGAAATCTGATAAACTCTCTTCAACTTGCTATAATATGTAGACAATAATGAGCCTTTTAACCTCCAAAGAGTTTACAAATACAAAGCACAATGCTTATCACACTAAACCCACACCTGTTCTTTTCAAGTAGAGCTCTACTATGAACAACAATGTCAAAACAAGTCCATCCATTTGGGCATCCCAAACTGAAGTCATAACTAAATGTTGATTCCAAAGATATCATCTAAGCTTATCCTCAAAGTTGGCACCCAAGAATGGGCCTACTTAACTCAGCCTTATAAAATATCTTAACATGAAAAAGTGTCAACTCCAAGATACCAACTTTTGAGATTCCTGATCTACTTTTTTGATACCGGAGTTAACTCTGTCTTGGTGCACACATCACGATATAGTGCCTTTTGAATCCTTATGGTGAAGGGTTATTTCCAATACATGGTCAATGTTAGAATTGGATATCATGTGTGGAGGTGTGGATGGAGTTTGTTTAGGGATAGGAGATGGATTTGTTGATAGTTTGGAACCTTTGACTCTCTAAACATGGGAACATGAGTAATGATGGGTGGATATAGAAGTGTGCATGGAATTAGGGCCAACTATTTTATGTACTTTGTACATCACCTGAGAAGCCTTCTTTTGCTTTTGTAGACATCTTTGATGGATACTTTTCCCTTTTTCTGTTTGCCCCTTATTTTCTTTAACTGGTGGAGTTTGATAAGGATTTAATCTTTCTTTGTATTCTTTGGTATCCATGTGTATTTGACTTGTCCATTATGCTTCCTTTATTCTTTTTCTTTGATAATGTTCCTTGTTCTTTGATTCAAATCTTTCTTTTGATGTTGGTCCCAATTTGTGGATGGGGTGATGGGTGGATGAAGATTCATGATGTGGTTGGTTGTATTATTTCCATCATTTTCATCATAAGGACTCTTTGTGCTCCCTATGTTGATGTTTTCTTGAGACATATTTTCCCCCAGTATGTTGGTAGTAGCACCTTTGTTCCTTGTTTCTTCTTGTTTTGAGATGTCTTGTTACTGTAGATGATGTTGTTTCAATTCGCTGCTTTGCTAACTTTGGAATGTCCTGTTTTGTCTGACCCATTTCTTTGAGTTAATAATGTTGGATATCTTCATACATGATGTCCTCAGTCTGAATTTGGGATATAGTTGATTCTAATGTGGATAACTTTGTTTGACTATAGGAATCAATAACGTACTCTTTTTGTGTAATAATATCTCGAGTAAAGGAATCCTATTTTGAATAAAGATCATCTACATGCCCATCCATATAAAGAATCTCATGGGTAGATGGAGGGGTATGTGCTATGTGGATACGATCATCTTTTATAGATAAGAGAGTATCCATTAGAATATTGTAGTAAATTGGGGATACAAATTCTTTATCTTGAATGATTTCTGAATTTCTTTTGACATGCTTTGGATCAAGTTCTTGACATGGGTCAATTTCAAAGGATGGATTTCTTACAAAGGGTTCTTGGATATCTTCATTATGCATGGGAAGTGGCTCAATATCCTCTTGATCTTTGGGTGAATTTGGATCAAGTGTTGAGTTGAAGATTCTTTCAATATCGACAATCATGAGGTCGAAGGATGTCAATATGTCTTGAAAAGGATCATTGTTAGACTTTGTTGAGAAATGTTGGTCATGCTTCAGAATAAATTTTTAAGATATGTCCTCTAACTCATTAGGTGATGTAGAGACATTTTCAACATGATCATTCTTTAGGAAGTCCAGATTAATGATTACTATTGAAGGCTAGCCACTTCTCACTTGCTACCCATTCTTACTGATGCAAGCTTACAAGACTAGTAAGATTCTAGGTGATATGTTCAAGTCACGAAGTGTGGGAGGGCGTGATAAGAAAACACATGGAAGAAAAAGCAGTAGAAATGGGTCCCATATTTGACAATAGAAATCTCCTGATCTTACAAATCTTCCCATACAAAAGGAAACTCTCTACATGTACTAGCACTTGTATCGATAAGTAGCACATGTATCGATAAGAAGTTCAGGGAATATGTCGATATTAAGGGAGAGGATCCCGTAGTTGAGCACCCTAACTTCACTCTTCTAGAAATCTTTATAGTTTCAAAAAAATTCCAATTTTTTACAGCAGCTTGCTTGACAATGCCCCTATTTATAACTGAGGTTTCAAGGCCACATCATCAAATATGATGACAAATCAGCATATTTTTTGTTGAGGTGTCCAAGAAAAAAAAAGGTGAGACTGATACTTGTGCACTAAATCATGTTTTATTGGTGCAATGATGTGGCATCACATGATTTGTTGTTGTTTGGATCTAAGAAATACATATTACTCAATTATTGGTAGTTATTATCAACACTAACAACTTTAAAGTCACCACTATTGGTTCAATATTGTTAAAAATATTGGGCATTAAATCAACAAATGCTATAACAATTATTAGAACATGCTCAACTACTAGGTCTTTTCCTCTAATAGCTAATTTACTATATCAAAGTAAAATAAAAATTTCCCTATGTTTTTTTAGCTATTCTTTTTAAGTCTTCAAATTCGTATACATTGCAATAAAATGTTGTGAGATAAAATCAATAAAAAATAATTACGATTTATGAATTTTGAAAGAGAAAGGTTCAAATTGATGGTTATGAAAATGGTCTTTGATAATGCAGTAATTTTACAAAATTAATTTAAAATAAAAAATGAATATTTGCAAAGAAATAAGAAGAGTTACGAAGTTTATAGAAAAGTAAATTAATCAATTTAAAAAATTAATGTTTAATAATTATTTTGGTAAAAGTTTAAATAAGGTTTAAAATATTTCTATATTTAACTGCTGCAATATTTTTAATTTCAAGGTTTTCCTTTTCAAAAAAATTGAAAATTTATTCTCCATTAACATTTTATTGACTTGATTTAATTTTTAAAAAGTATGTTTATTTACTTATATAATTATATCAATTAAACATTATATTTGTATATAATTAATATTTTACCACTATCACTCACATTATTACAATGGTATGAGTTCACTCTAACATATAGATACAACACAAACAATTCCAACACTACTAATAAAGTAACTTCCAAAATTACATTCAAGTGAATAATTTAACTATATTAAATATACTTTAGGTGTTTGATTAGAGAGTTTAATTATCTCAATTTTACAATTATTTTTATGAATTTTCCAACATTATAAAATACTTTTACTTCAAAGATTCTCATAATATAACATAACATAATAAACTAATCTAAGTAAAATTTCTTGATATTAAATTAGTTTTAGTTTTTATAAAAAAACATATATCTTATAATAATTTTATTAAATAAATATGTTCACAATCTTCTTTTAAGAGTGTAATATTGAAAATTTTTATTAACTTAATTAAAGGAGTAAATATTTTCAATCATCTAAGAAGAAAAAATGGGCTTTGTGCCAAGAAGATCAATTTTGGATGTTGTTATCTTAGCACATGAAGTTAGATATGTTGTTGAAACTTGATATTAGGAAGACATATGATACGGTGAAATGGCTTTCTTTTCAAGGTGATGGAAGCCTTTGGCTTTTAGAAGGAATGGTTGGATTGGGTCCTTGCTTGGGTAGCAAGTCCAAGATTTCAATCCTTGTGAACAACTATATGAAAGGTTTTTTCAATGCCTCTTGGGGTTTCCATCAGGGAGACCCTTGTTGAAAAGGGACATAATTATGTAGCTTAATACTTTGTAAAACTATTGTAGTTGTAGATCTAATTAAGTATTATTTGTTACAATTTATTTGTGGATGATTATCTATTTAATTCATTTTACCATTTGTACAAGTAGACAGAAGATTGTAGAAGAATAAGACCAGAAGAAAGAAGTTACACAATATATACAGTGGAGAAAACCTTTCAAGAAAAAATACACCAGGAATCAATGTGTTATTTAATCTTAGAATAAGATTACAATAGTTTCAATCCTTCCTTGAGATGCTTCTTTTTCCTTCAACAATTCTTCTTCACAACCTACAATGAAATATAATAAAATCTCTTCAACTTGCTACAAATATAGACAATAATGAGCCTTGTAAACTCTAAAGAGTTTACAATTACAAAGCACAATGTTTATCACACAAAACCCACACCTATTATTTTCAAGTAGAGCTCTACTATGAAGAACAATGTCAAAACAAGTCCTTCATCCATTTGGGCATCCTAAACTAAAGTCATAACTCAATGTTGATTCCAAAGATATCTTCTAAGCTTATACTCAAAGTTGGTGCCCAAGAATGGGCCTACTTAATTTAGCCTTAATTTAGCCTTATAAAATATCTTAACATGCAAAAGTGTCAACTCCAATATGCCAACATGGGCACCCAAGGTAGGTCCAAGTCAATCTTTGTTAACTGACACATATCTCTCCATCTTTCATGAAAATGTCATGAATGATTGATCATCCCCAATTAACTGAATGTATCACCTATTATCTATCATGCAACTCAAGTCATTAGTCATGCATTCGCAGTCAACTGAAGTCAACTAGAATTCAACTAAAACTAACTATGTGCAACTAAAGATAAGTAAACCATAACTAAACTGAACTAAACTGATATTGAACTGAACTAAACTCCATGCATGTAAAACTCAATCCCTAACTTATAGGATCCTTACATGCATTACTAAAGTTTTATTGTTTACTCCAAACACTTAACTTGACTCAAGGTGAGTTCTACCTTCCATGTGCCTGCCCCATGTGCTCCTATTTTCTATGAGATTTTCATGGGAATTCCCACATGTTCATATCATTTAGAATTAATTAAAAATGTAAATTAACATGTTTATTTCATTCATATTTATTCTCTTTCTAATTGTAGTGTTGGGGAACACTTTCCAAGGACTTAGGAGATACATGAAATAATGTTTAGGATTGCAATTAAATGCCATCCTATTCCCAACATTCTCCCACTTGACATTATACATTGCAATTATTCTAAGCAAGGAATAATTTTTATAAATCAAGTACAAGACTCAAGGCTAATGGCCTTCCTAAACCAACAAATCAATCCATGCCAACCTCAAATGAAACTTGCATAATCATGAAGCTCCATGCAAATGATTAAAACCAAGAGAACTTATTTGCAGGAGCTATTTTCATAAGATAATTTGTAGCATTAATTAAAGTGTCAACTTTCTCAATTAATACCTTCCAGCTCTCAACCATTTCTCACACAAATTGATACTAAACATCAACATGCTTAGTACAAGCATGATACATAGGATTTTTTGGCTAAACACATAACACTCTGACTATGACATTCAAGTTAAACTTGCTTGAAATTAAAACCAATACCTTTACTAAGTCTCTATATCCAAGTTTTCTCTTTGTAGGTATGTGAAGCCACTGAGTGTGTTGAACTCACATCCAACCAAGGTGTAGGATTCTCGGTCTTTATTGTTGAGAATAGCTTTTCTTACAAGTAACCATTCCAACATATATCTCTTACCATAAGAGAACTCAAGCCTCACCTATTTCTCCAAGTATCCATGAGGACATGTAACCAACTAATCCACGCCAAACTCCAAATGCAACATATCACTATCATGAAGTAATCAAGCAAATGACGAATGTAACCAATACTTAAGATAACTACACACTTGATCAATGTCAAAGCTCCAATCATGAATCAGGAACATAAACATGACAACATGACCTAACCATCTCCTACTAGGAAATAACATGAATCATAACATATATACATCTTGGTACCAAGAGAACAAGTACCATGCCAAACTATAAATGCATATCAAGAGTAAACCATGACGTAATAGCAACCACTCTAAACAAAGAAATAACCATGATTTTTACATTTTAGAAGGAATGGTTCGATTGGATCTTTGGTTGGGTAGCAAGTCCAAGATTCTCAATCCTTGTGAAAAACTCTGTGAAAGGTTTTTTCAATGCCTCTCAGGGTTTCTATCAGGGAGACCCTTGTTGAAAATGGAGGCAATTATCTAGCTTAATACTTTGTAAAACTATTGTAGTTGTAGATCCAATTAAGCATTATTTGTTACAATTTCTTTGTGGATGATTGTTTTTTTAATTCATTTTACCTTTTGTATAAGTAGACAAAATATTGTAGAAGAATAAGACTAGAAGAAAGAAGTTGCACAACAAATACCATGGAAAAACCCTTTCAAGAAAAACTCCGCTAGGAATGAATGTATTATTTAATCTTAGAATAAGATTACAATAATTCCAATCCTTCCTTGAAGTACTTCTTTTTCCTTCAACAATTCTTCTTGACAACCTGCAATGAAATCTGATAAACTCTCTTCAACTTGCTGCAATATACAGACAATAATGATCCTTGTAAACTCCAAAGAGTTTATGTAAATTACAAAGAAGAATGCTTATCACACAAAACCCACATTTATTCCTTTCAAGTAGAGCTCTACTATGAGGAACAATGTCAAAACGTGATCCCACAGTAGTGGTTTACAATTTTTGGCCTAACTAGACACTGATATTTTTTTTTAACACAATCTCCACATTCGGGCACCTATAGCGATTAAATGGTAAGGAATTTGAAGATGATGCAAACTAGAGTCTTGTCATATTTTGTCTATAGATTCTAAAAATATTTTTTTCAATTTTTTTGGAATCGGATTGCACTTCTTTTTCCATCTCCCACAAAAATTGTTTTTTTCCAAAATCAACATTTTTAAAAAGTGGCACACTGTATAACGCATAACTTTTTTCTATGAAGGATAAAATTCCAATTCTTTCAAATTTATATTTCTAACTCTGATATCTAGTGCTTCCACTTGGTTAGATAGTTTTTTATTGAATATTTTTTCTTTAATCAAGTTTCGAAGTCAATCAAATGACAATTCAGACATAGTGTGACCGTATAACGCATAACTTTTACTATATGTATCGATATTCTTTTCTTTTTTTTTTGTTGGATCAAGGACTAGAATATCTGGTGCACTCATTTTTAAAATTTTTTTTTTTGATAATCTTCTATTTTTCCACTTGTGTAGAATAGAGAGTTTTATTTTAAGTGAAAAACCTATATTTAATAAAACTTAAAAAACAGATAGATAATATAATCAAAACATACTAAAATTATATTCGTTGGATAGCTCGTTTTGAGGGGAACCCGATACTAGTTGTGTTTTTGAGATCTTCTCCATTTTTATTCTGAAATTGAGCTTCGAAACACAAAATTTTCAACAATCCTGGTGCCTTAGGAAGCAAGGGTGAAAAAAGAGGCGTTCCACCGAATATGTGTTCGGTCAAACATCTTGGAATGGTTCGGTCAAACTAGGGTTCGGTCGATCTCTACTTTGACTGAACCACCATTACATGCAATTCAAAAAACCCTATTAAATGGGTTCGACCGAATATTCCAAGAATTGTCGGTCGAACACCCTATTTTTAATATTAATATACATATATTTTTAAATGAGAACATAAATTTGATGGCCATATGACCGTATTTGAAGATTTTTTCTATAAAATACAATCAAAATTTTAAGAAGATTGTAAAAGGAGATATTTTGGATAAACTGTGAAAATTTATATAGAATTATAATTATATATATCTTTGATTTATAT
>VDFB02167019.1:0-15423 GCA_007258455.2 Sequoia sempervirens
CCTTTATCTCTCTCCCACTCCCCCCCTCTCCCTCTGAAGTATCTCCCTCCTACCAAAGATTAAATTTGATGGTGGACTTTTCCTGTCAACAAATTTTTTAATGACAGTTATCTATTCAAGGGTGCCCTTAAAACATTATGATATACCTTAGTGTATGTAAAATTATATATAAATCAAACATATATATCATTATAATTCTATATAAATTTTGACAGTCTATCCAAAATATCTCCTTTTCTCTAATACAATCCTTTTAAAATTTTGATTGTATTCTACGAAAAAAATCTCTAAATACGGTCATACGGCCATCAAATTTAAGCCCTGCCTCCTACCCCCACTCTCCCTTTCTCTCCCACTCCCTCCATATCTCTCTCTCAAGTCATAATTTAAAAAGAATATACTTTATATTTATATTAATATTAAAAATTAATTTTTAATAGAGGGGGTTCGACCAAACATCTTTAGAATGTTTGACCGAACCCAATTTAAATCTATTTTTTTATTCTATGTTGAATGGGTTCGGTCGAACCCCTATTCGACCAAACATATTTTTTTGTTCGACCGAACCCACTTATTTTCACACTCATCCCCTGAGGCACCAAAATTGCTAAGAATTTTGCACTTCGAAGCTCGATTTGAGAATGAAATGGAGGAGATCTCAAAAACCCAACTAGTATCAGGTTCCCCTCAAAACAAGCTATCCAACGAATATAATTTTAATATGTTTTGATTATATTATCTATTTTTTTTAAGTTTTATTAAATATAGGTTTTTCACGAAAACAAAACTCTTTGTTTTGCACATGTGGAAAAATAGAATATTCTCACAAAAAAAATTTAAAAATATAGGAGTGCACCAGATATTGGAGTCCTTGATCCAACAAAAAAATTTGATACATACAATAAAAGTTATGCGTTATACGGTCATGTTAATAAATTGTAATTGATTTGACTTTCAAACTTGCTTAAAGAAAAAATATTCAATAAAAAACTATATAACCAAGTGGAAGCACTAGATATCAGGAGTTACAAATCTAAATTTGAAAGAATTGTAATTTTATCTTTCAAGGAAAAAAATTTATGGGTTATACGGTGTGCGTCACTTTTTAAAAATATTATTTTTTAAAAAAACCAATTTTTGTGGGAGATGGAAAAAGAAGTGCAATCTGATTCCAAAAATTTTGAAAAAAATATTTTTAGAATCTACAGAAAAAATTTGACAAGACTCTAGTTTGCATCATCTTCAAATTCCTCACGGTTTAACCGCTATAGGTGCCCGAATGTGAAGATTTAGTTAAAAAAAAAATCAGTGTCTAGTTTGGCCAAAAATTGTAAACCACTATTGTGGGATCACCCCCACGAGGCTATCAAAAAGGAGCCCATGAATATATATCAGTGATAAAGAATGGGGAAAAATCAAAAGTGTTTATACATCAAAAAGCTAGCCCCAATGGTTGCTACCCTCTCCAACTTGCCTCTCAAGTTGATCCTCTGCTAGGGGATGTGCATTGCTACACTGTGAAAAATTTGGCTATCGAAGAATTGTTGGAACATCTCAATGCTAATGTTGTCTGTAATATGCAGCCTCTGTAACAGCCTCTCTATATAGCCATATTGACACTGTCCGACTATGGGTCACCACCATCATCACCTCAATCTGCTACCTCCTGGCCACCTCCTGGTCCCTCTCTCCTGTGATAGCCTAAACTATTTGCAACACCTTATCTCTCTACTATCACTGCAACCACCTATTATTGAGCCTAGTCTCACGTAATTGTAATAGCCAAAACCTATTGGCGGACATGATCCTTCTCACCAGTCAATGTTTGCACTTGATGTTGTAGCTATTGAATCTGTGCATCTCACGCATCTAGTGGTGGTGGTCTTGGTTGTGGCTATACTTGTGGTTGCACTTGTGGCTGAACCTGAGGTTTTTTCCAACCAGAGGAGCCCCTGAAACTTGTCCATCTTGGTCATCCTGGCCCCCCTATCCCCTACCCCTAGCTCCCCTGCCTCTTAGTCTCCCTCTGGGAAGAGAATCTACTAGATCTATCAATCACCTGGGTGGGAAAAACCATGTATCATAGGCCGAAGTGGTTTGAGCTACTAGCTAACCCTAATCATATGTCGAGGGCTAGGCGACCAACTGTCTAAAAATATCAACAGCCTCTGAAGTAGGAATGGTTGTTCCCCATGTGGGAACCTCTCTAGTTGATCTACAAAAATGGCCCTGCATTCATTGTCAAGTATGTCATGTACATCCTCGAACTAACAAGCCATCCTGTCAGGAAGATATCTCTCAATCATTGTGTGCTCTCAACCCTGCATATATTGGGTATGTCTGGAAAAATATAACTGTTGAATTTCATCAAACCATGGTGGCATCTGAAGCCATGGGTTCCAACAAAAAACTGTCATATCATCATTAACCCATCTCTAGTACAAGAACCCAATCTGTCTAATGTGATTAAGAGTGATGGCACCTCTATATCTCCAAATGATAGGATCATCTATCTCCACGTCTATCATCTAAACTATTAGCTGAAGCACGACAATGTGCTCCCATGCCCAAATGTGTAGCAAAGTAACCCCTGCACCGATGGCTCTCCCATCATAATAGAAAAAATCATGTAAATCATGGTACAAGGAAGCTAGCATCATAGGCCCCCATGCAAAAAGTGTCTTATACAGCATCTGGTGCCACACCAAGCCCCATCCTAGGCTAAATCCTCGGTTGCATCTATCTGAAGCCACCAAACCCAAAATGATGGTTGTGATGATCAATTTAAAGGTTAGAACATGACCTTTGTATATCTCCAAATAAATTTGATATGTGACCAATGCAATCTAGTCAATCTCCATCACCTCAAGGCATGCATCGAACCTAGCATCAGTGTCATAAATCACATGGTCACCATGAATCAAAAAATGTAGAATCCATCGAATGTCCTCCAAAGTAATTGTCGCCTCACCTGTTCGAAGGTGGAAGGAAGAGGTCTCGTTGTGCCATATCTCACATGGAGCTATCATCATCGCCAGATGTGTCCTAATCATAGGCACATATGCAACATACCACAGACCAATCTCTCCCAGGTACTCCTGGTGCAACTCTCATAGATGACCTAATCTCTCCAATACAGTGGGCCTATGCTCCCTCGACATTAATGGTGGGAAGACCTCTTGCACCCACAAAGTGTGCAGCATCAGGAAATTATCAAAATTTGATGTTATTTAAAAATTTTGGCCCATAAATCACAAAAGTGTCGCTATATTGAAATTTTAAACAGCGACGCTTGATGCATTTCAAATTTCAAATTAAAAAGTGCATCACCAGACAAGATGGCATCATGATTTAGCTTCTGGTCTAACCTAACCCTAATTTCTAAATCAGAAAGTATGTCACCAAATTAGCCTACATTGCTATTTAAAATTAGGAACCCTAATTTTAAATTGTGAAGAGCATCATTATAATTGATTTGGACGTCACAAATTTTAGATTAGCGATGTCGCCAGAATCTAAACTACAAAGTATAATAAATGCATCAAAAATTCAAATGTCCAATCAGGTTTTGAATCACATACCAATGGTCATGTGCCTAGAAGCCACTGGAACTCTCAAACTCAGTCGGACATGTGCCTTGGAAGCTCTCAGCGCGCCATTTCGTTGAAGGGTCAAAGCTCAAATCACAAGAATTCCTTAAGGTGTGAATGCACAAATGAATTGAAAATGACCCCTCTTGGCCTATATAAGCTAGAAAATTAGGGATTTTTTCCCTACTTTAACCTTTAAAATGGGGTTTATTATCATTTTCACCAATTTTTCCAATCTGGACCTAATTTTGCATTATTTTTTGCATTTTTGGCATTATTCTTGTATCCCAAAGCCTTTCTGGACCCTTGGGGCAGCTTTTTAACCTTTGTCAAGAAATCAACCCAAAATTCAAAATTTCCACCTGATTTCTTGAGGGGGCAAGGAGTCAACTTTATCCTTCCATTGAGGCATCTAAAAAATTAGAAAATTTTTATTTTTTGATTTAGGCAACAGTTTTGATCCAAAAAGCGTTATTCTTTGAACTGAAGCAACAGGTACCTTGTTTCAAAGAGGGGAAAAATGTAGACACTGAAAAATGTCCTAATCGATATCATACATTTAAATCATATTTATTAACATAATTTCCTCTTTAACCCATCTTCTTTTCACTTAATTGATTAAATTAACCTAGCTATTTAATCAATTGCATCATTTTCATCCATTAACCTAATTAATTTAATCAGGTTAATTCATCTCTTTTTACACTAACACTTCATCTAATTAAATTAAATAAATTAAAATATCTAACTTAATTCCTTAAGTCATCTTATTTAATTAAATAACACTAAGTTATTTAATTAAATATCATTTCATCTCTCCCCTATTTATTAAATCATCTAATTTAATAAATATCTCTTTAATTCTTCTAATCCCCTAATTGCATAAATTAAATCTTGTTTAATTAGCAATTAAACTAGTTTTCTTCTAAGAAAAGGGAATATTCCCATGGAATATTCTTTATCCCCCTTTTTGCACAATTAAAACTTTGTTTTAATTTGTAAATTACATTTTTCCTCATCCAAAGGAATATTCTCTCTCCTCCAATCAACTCACTTGGCTTCTTGAACAAGCTAAACCTTTAACCTTTTGAGCAAGTTACCTTTGACCTATGTGAGTAGGTCAAAAGTGATTTTGTTTGAGGCAAGTGTGAACCCTTGATTAACTTTCATCTTTCATTCTCATCCATTGATCAGAATCCATGATCCATGCCTCTCATCCCCTTCATCTTGAACCATTGATTAAAATTTTTGATCTCAACTATTCATTCCTCATTTGCTCTCCTATAAATAGGTCACTATTTGGAGACAAATGGATCCATCTTTCAATTGCAAACTTATGTTTTTTAAATTCACTTGCATCCATACTCTCAATTTACTCACTTGTCAGCTTATTTTAGTTCATTTTCATTGCATAATAGCTTAGAGCATCCATTAATGGCTTTTATGCATCCATCTTGGCTTGTTTATAAATTAGGGTTTTTCATCTTTTAGCATAGATTTAGCTTAGATTATCTTAGCAATAGCATAATTAGATCATTTGTAGCATAAAATCACGGTAACTTAGCTTGCATCATGTTCATTTTTACATAAATTAGGTTTTCACACATCAATCACAATGGTTTCATCAATTCTCTTCCATAGAATCAACTAAAACAAGCTCACTAATCACGGGATTGGGCAAGGGTCATTGTTTCACATCAACACGACACTAATTCCAAAACAGGATAAGTTTCAAATGGGCTAGTTTAGGGATTTAACTATTTTTGTGTAGTTTGTAGCTTTCATTTTCAATTAAATGCTTAGTTTGGATTTCCATTTTGAATGATCTTGTTTGTAGATGTGGGTATGTTTGGTGAATTTATGCTTTGATTCATCATGAGTCAAGTGTAATCAACCCTCGCCAACATTTCCCACGTCTCATAGTGAGAAAACTTCCATGAAAATAAAATTCTTTATCAAAGACATAAATATACAATGTTGATTAGATTGTTGCATTTAGATGAATTTCAAAAAAAATGGAGATTATTAGAATTGTGATGCAACATCCTAAAGAAACTTTTGAGCAACATAATATTATCTATTATTTATTACATGATTAATTGTTAAATTTATAAGCAAAATGACTTAATTGGAAGTTAAGGTCTATATAACTTGTAAAATGTGTATCTCCTTATGCCTCTAGAAAAGCTAGAGATTCACCTTTTAAGGTAATTCGCTTATAATAAATTGAATAGTACTAAAATACTTTATCTTCATATTAAAATATTCAACTTATCCCCTATCATAATTATAAATAAATAAAAAATAATTTTAAAAAACACAATATAATTTTAGATTTTCTTATAAGTAGGGAAACTAACTCTATGAAACTATTATCTAATTCTGAAAGTAGAAGTAAAGGAAGTAATTTTTTTTTTAAATATCATCAAGAAACAAATTCACCGAGTAACCAAAAATTAAAATTTATTAACAAGAATAATTAGATAAATAATTTATACATATTAATACTAATCAAGAATCAATCATGCATCTCTTTTATTTATGTAAAATATTAATTATGGCAACCTAACTAAAATATTATGAGTGAGAATTATATTGAAAGAGATAGATGTTATGAAATAAAATCTAGATATGTTTCAAGTCTTAAAAGTTCTCAAAATATAGCAAATCCTATGTGAATATAAGTTTTTTAAATGCACTCCTAGCAACTTAATCTTCAAAATAATTATTCAACTTATACTTGTATATATCTCTTTAGTATCCTAAAAAGAGATGAGAATACATGGACTTAAATCCTAAGAAAAAGAACATAATTTAGAAATATCACTCTCTGCAAAGGTGCACTCCTCTTTATATGGGATTTTTATTGATTCAAGAGGATCAACCAAAAATTATTATTGTGATAATACTAAGACTATTCACATTGCTTATGGTAACTATGGTAACACTTCTATGGCTTGCAACACACCAGAGCACTTCCCAAATACTAGTAATAACAAAAGGATAATCCATCCTTCTATAGATATCACACACTCTCTAGTAGTGGTGCAAAGCATTATGCACAAGATCAAACTCTTGAAAGTAACCATACTTCCACCAAACCTACTCTAGCATTTGGCATGGCTTTAGTAGTGTTCAACACACTTCTAGGCCAAACCACAAAGCTTAACTCACATAATTAATTATCATGGTGTATTTTATTAAGATAAATAGGGATTTTGAAAGGACCCAAACTTAATTATTGTTATATTTTGGGCATTACATTTTAAACATTAGACAATGCAATTATGATATGGTAATCTAAGTGGCAACCCTAAGGCTCATGTTATACCAATTCATCTTCCAACACATAATTCGCTTACCAACCACATCATCTAATTATTAAGATATGATGATTCACAAATGGAAATATAATTTCCATGAAGCAATTTAAATTTTATTATTAACCCTCAACCTCCATAGCATGAAATATATATATAAATATATGTAATATTAGCCTCATAGATAGATAGGTAGATAGTAGCAAGAAGATTCAAATATAGTAGTCATGTATCTTTCTCAAGAGTATGTCATGTATAGAAAAACAAGTAAATTTTAGTAATACATCTCTCTCCTTCTTTACACTACCCTTCTCACTAAGCTTTAGTAGTACCTAATACACTTTTAGCCCAAACCATAAACTAACACACACTATTAAAATTGCCACATTATTCTAAGTGTTACACTTTGGACATTAGATATTATAGTCAATTTAGTAATCCAAGTGGCACCCCTAAGTATCATATTATGCCAAGTCATCCACTAACACATCATACACCTATCAAACACACAATCTAACCATCGAGAGATTGTGTAACACACATGGAAACAATTTTAATTTCATGAAGAAATTCAACTTCTATAATGAATCTCATACACCATTGTATGTGAAACATAGAAAAGGTGGTCCTAAGTCATAAGTTCTTAGAGCAATAGGATTCAAGGCCTTTTCATAGGGTTTCATTGAGATGGAGATCAACAAGGTTATAGATTCTTTTAACCATGAAGGTGAGTCAATCAAACTTGGATCTCCATCAATTTGGGGATTGGAATAGATTGGAATTGATTGACTATGATTAACCTAATTAAACTGTGTGCCCTAATATGAGAAATGCAATAACCTGAAAACTGATGTAAACTAAAATAATCAATTATAGGTAGATCTGGGAAGTGCAAAGGATTGTGTACCTGCCCAGAAAAGTTGGTATTGGTCTGAATAGAAGGACAAGGTTGTCCTAGGGCGTATGAGTCCTTATACACCTTCTCTACTCTATTTTTTAGGTCCTTTGATGATGGATTTGAGATCTTCATTTATACTTGTAAAGTTGTTGGAACACTGTTGGATAATTTTGTAGATGATTTTTCGCGTGTTGACAAGGTGTAGGGATTCAAATCCAACAATGACCCATTTTTCTTCAAGATTCCTTTAATCCTCTTCAAATGTAAAACCTACACATTCAAAGAGAGGGAAAATTTTGTGTCATTTAGGGGCTTTCCTTAGTCAAACCCTGTGTTAGTGTTTCCACTTCCACAATGGAAATGTCAATGATAAAATGGATAAATGATAGGAAGGAATGATGAAATCATAAAGTGTTGCAGCTTGCCACCCTTAAATGGCTTCCTTGAAGGACTGAAGTCATACACATCACCTCAAGGTCTTAGATCTTTCTTACTTGAATGATTGAAATTACTTTGGAGACCTAAAAAAGGGGTTAATCCTTCACAAAACAATGATATATGATAATATAAACTCACATACACTTTGACGTGATGTTTGGATCTTGAATTGTTGTAATAAATCGCTGAAATTCTACTCTTGAATTTCTCTTAATGTTCACCTCTTGCTAGATTATTTCACTTAGATTTCAAATGATGTAATAACTAGGTATTTATCGACATTTCTCTAATTTCTCAAAAATTAAATCTTGATAGTCGACATTTGCAATTTGAATTTTGAAAGTTAAGATGTCAACACCGACATATCCAAAATTTGTCTTCAGCAATATAGGGGGACCCAAATTCCCTAGGGAGAATGAGTCCTTGCCTTATTTTACATAGCATTAAGTTTCAAGGGAAAAATAATAACTAGATGTATTTGTTCAATGCTTGTAATTTCTCGGAAAGTGGTACAAATGGGCTGTATAATGCATAATTTAGGAAATTAGGGACCCAATTAGGCTCAATAATTTAGGGGGACAAAACCTAGTGTAAAATTATCAAGGGTGACAATTTTTGATGCTACATTTAGCCCCCACTTTAGTGAGAGTATGAACTTGCGTTTAGAATCACACTTAAGTAGAAAATATATGTCAAGAGGGGTCTAATTGTCCAAATGTTGAAGAGATAGGATGACTAAGTATCTAGCGAAGTGATCAAGCCCCTAGGAACCAAGATCCCATGGTAAACCAACATAAGCACAAAGGAACATGCACATGTATGATATGCAACAAGACAACATACACAAACATACATGTTAGAAAACACGAAGCATACACGATGAAAACACACATGACATAACATAACATATAAACAATAACAAATTAAACATAAATATGATGTAAACACGATGCAAACACATAGAAAATACACAAAATACACACAACAAAAATATAAGGTTAGTGCTAAAGGATTCGATTCGGTAAGGAAAAGAGACCTAGGTTTTAAATTATCTCAAATACCAAACACCATCCATCGAATAAAGGAATTCTCCCGTGAGGATTATCAAGTTATGTTATGCTAGGTAGCCATGTTAAGGCGTTCATGACTCACACAAATAGTAAAGTTTGATATTTTCTAGGTGAATCACAAATAGAAGGCACCACAGGCTAGTGAAGTCTGATATTCATTAGGTGATCCCCTAAGACAAGGTAGAAAAATGAGAAACACACTACCTCTAGTGAAGTCTGCTATTCACTAGGTGTGCAGCCATGTCAACCATACTAAGAGGTATACTCCCTGATTACTCTGATAAGATGCTACAAAGATGATCAATATACTATACCAATGCAACACTAAGTTCAACGTTGTGAACAAAGTGAAGAAAAAATTCCAAACTCACCTAAGGAGGTATAAAAGCTTGCATAAGGAGGCATAAAAATGAAAACAAGATAAGGCCAAAACCTCAAGGGGTTTTGTAACATCACCACCACAAAATGTGATTTACAAAAACAACAAAGGGGCTTTTCTCAATACATGAAAGGTCATGCCTTATGGAATATCACACATGACATCACCACCAAGAGAGGACAAGTCAAGGAATAAAAAGATCACACCTTATGGAATACTAGCCATAGTATTACCATAAAGGGGAACATCATATTCCAAGAAAAAGTCACACACTTAGAGAACACCAAGCCCAATATCACCACTAAAGAGACACTTCACATAAATCAAGAAGGCCACACTTTGATAGAAAAGGTTACACTTCCTAGGATATGTATGCTATCATCACTAAGAAGTGACCATTTCTTATTCAAAAAATGAGGGACTATATTCCCCCCTTAAAATGTTAGTGTACTTTCTACACTAATATTTTAAGGAGACACAGAGGGATCCCCTACTAGAAGGAATGCACCTAATATAAGGCTACCTAACCCCTTGGCCCCCAAGTGTAGGGACAAATATGAACCCAATATGGATGATGATACATTGCTCCTTGTGAAATAAAATATGATTGCATAAAGCCTAGTTTATAGCCTCGTGTATGGTAGTGAGTATTATGTGATACTACAAATATCACATGGCAAGGAGCAACAACTAATTTTATCAATTAAGTGAAGATATTTTTGATGTTTTTATTATTTTTTAAGGACAATAACCAAGACCTTATGTTGTTTCTTGTTTTTTAGGTTCTATGAGAACACAGATTTCTTGCTCCTTTGCACCACATCCTTTTCCATTATAGCCAAGTTATTTAAAATTTCATAACCTCTTCCATAAATGACTTCTGTTTCTTTTGCATAAGGTGGCTTTTCATGATCATATTCATCATAATTAGATGTGTAATTTATTTTTCCTCTTTTCTAAAAGTTTTGGATGATACAGTGATGGATTGTGTTGATATCATTGCAACTTCTTTCTCTTTTCTTGATTTTGATTGTATAATCTTGTACTCCCCCATGAATGTAGGTATGAAATCTAACAATCCCCACTCATCATCTAACAAATTTTCCACCAATGAAAGACACTTATCTTTGTCCTCAACTTGTAAAGGTTCCACTTTTGTAGTTGGTGTCAATGTGCTAAGAGGATTTGTCATTCTTGTTTTAGTTTGTAAATAATATTTAGATTTAGGATCAACTTTTATCATGTAAACCTTATTGTTGTAAGTGTTTCATTAAAAAATGAAGCATTGAAGGTGCTCCATTCATTTTATGAATCCATGGTCTATCCAAGAGAGTATTATATGAGATATCATGAGGCATGACATGGATAAGAGTTTGTAATGTAACCTTCCCAACTAAAACATAGAAAAATGGGTGACAAGATAAATATGAGATGGGGGGAAATGGGGTGATGCACCTATCTTTCTTATTTCATTAGGAAAAAGGGATCCCCAAAGGTAATATTGACTTCCAACCCTTAGGTGAATCAACCTAAATGGAGATCTTGTTGTTTTCCTTATGACAAGATGGGGTAAAATTTGGCTAAACAACACTTTGGGGAGAAAAACTAAAATTAGTAAATGAACTCAAATATGCAATGTGAAAGTTGGATCATCAATTTAAAGCATAACAGAAACAAAAATAGCAAACTTTTGAAAAATCTGAGAAGGGTAAGTTTATGTGTACCAATCACCAAAAATGGCTTTTGAGTGTCCTCCTAAGAGATATTCGCCTTAGGGTGAATGGGTCTTGATTTAGGGATCTAAAATTTGATTCCATAGTCTACTACTCCTATATTTGCACTCTTGATTCCTCCATATCTCATTGTTGGAAAGTCAGAATTAAATTCTACAAGTAAGATTTTATGGCTTGACAACTTTGCAAAATTGCACTTTTGATCAATCTTCAATCCTTCACCTGCAAATCTACAAACACAAAGAGGGGTAAAAATGTTTATTTTTGGTGGATAACGGTTTTCCTTGATCAAACCTTAGCTTGTTAATTAAACCTTGAAATGAAAGAATAGTAAAATGTAAGGAATGATGAATGAACAATGATATGTTGCAACTCACCAAACCCTCAAATGGAGATCCTTAGAGGACTGAATTCTAACACATCTCTCTAAGGTATTGATCTTGCATGAAATGGATTGATTGGATGTTGATCTTGATACTTGATTTGATGCTTGAAGACTTGAAACTTACATCACAATGTTAGCTCCAAAAACATGCATAGATGCAAATAACTTTGACATGATGCTTGAGATCTTGAATGTTGTTGTAGAAGACTAATAAATTTTCTCTTGAACACATTTGACAATAATATTTTCTCTAGTGAAAGTTTCCTTAATGCTAGATGTTTTGAATTAATAAAATAACTATGTATTTATAGGTGATTTTTTAATCTCCCAAAAATTAAGCATCAAAATATGACAATCGAAATTTGAATTTGAATCATAAAAATGTTGTCAAAAGCATATTAAAATTTGAGATCCTAAACTTAATGGGGACCCATTTTCCCTTGGGTGAATGGGTCTTAGGACCTAAATCCAGGACACTCAACTTCCAAGGAAATTTAATTAATGTTTTCAATTGTTTAATACAAGTTTCCCTTTTGAAAAATGAGATTAATTAGGATTTTAAATACATAATTAGGCCAATTAGAGGCTTAATTAAGTCCAATTAAATTAAGGGACCCAAACATAGTGTCAAAATGTAAAGGTGTACATTTTTCTACACTACATTTAGCCCCCACTTTAGTGAGAGGATGAGCCCTACACTCAAACTCACACTAAAGTAGACAAATAAGTGTCAAGAGGGGTGGATCCAAGTGTAAAAATGTTAATGATATAGGATGACAAAGATCAAGGAGGTTGTACAAGCCCCTAGGATCAAGATCACATGGAAAACCAACATAATCACAAAGGAACACACATATGCGAATGATATACACTAGCAAGACAAGATACACAAGCATACAATGCCAAAATTGATGCAAAAAGAAAAGAGGGGGTGGATCAAGCCTTATTTTTTTGTCAAAAATTGTTGACAAGCGGAAACCCGTTGTCCACTATGAAAACAAAATATACTCACATGGGCTAGTGAAAACTGATGTCCACTAGGTGAGCCCCAAAAGGTGGCTAATGGGAAAGTCGTGCTAAGTTTTTTGGCTCCCATGTATCAACCATACCAAAGTTATACCTCCTAATAAATTTGATAAGATGCCACAGAAATAGTCACAAGGCTAGCAAGCTACGTTATGCTAAGCACTCATAAAAAACAAGGCTCCACTAGCAAGCAAGTTGTGTTATGCTTGGTGGCCATTTTAAATACAATAGGATAGGATAATCAAAGGGGTTTTTCTTAGTTCATTAAATATCTCACCTTAGGGAACATCATGTTTAATGTCACCAAGAGAGGACTAGTCGAGGATAAAAGATTCACAACTTAGGGCATGAAAGTCGTAGCATTACCACTAAGAGGAACGTCATATGCCAAGAAAGGTCACACTCTTGAGGAGCATCAAACCCAATGTCACCACCAAGATGACACATCACGTGAACTAAGAAGACCACACTTTGAAGAAAACAATCAATGGTATGTGTATGCCCCCACTTTAAAGAAATTGCTAAACACCATGTTGTGAACAATTACTTTAAATTAGAGAATGATAAAGACTAATACACGAGATTTATTTGAAAATCCCTATGTAAACATATGTTTCCAAAATAGAGCTACATCATGGAAAGGAGGTTTCCCCCCATATTCAATCCTAAGATAACACATAAGGGATCCATGGATTTGGGGTCAGTGCATGTCTTTGCTAAAGTGATATAATACAGCTAAGAACCAACATCATTCCCCAAATAACTCATGGAACAACAAGCACAAAGGAAGAATGACACATAGAGAGCAAAAATAAAGAAAATATTTTGGGTCAGCATGGAAGAGACCTAAATGTCTTGATTCCTTGTGTCATCCCTAAAAGGAAAGCATAAGATAAAAGACAAAATTAAATCTAGTGTACAACATATAGAAGAATCAACATACAAATAGAAGAATGTCATGACAGATTTGTTTCCTTTGTATCCTTGCACCAATAGAGTGACAAGGGTCATCCAAAGTAGGCTCATAAACATATAAAGACATTTCAGGAAGTACAATGTAGGGGATCATATTATGCACATGCAATCACAAAGAATATGAAAAGAAAATAAAGAAAAGACTAGTATGGCGCATGCAAGTCAACCTATAGCAAGTCATTTGCATCCCAATGTTTTTCATCATATGCATAAGGAAAATAACTAGCCAAATGGAAAATGACAAGTGTTGTACTAGGAGCATCACCAAGTTCAACATGTGGTGAGTCACTCTTGTTAGGATGATCATCATGGTTGTTATCATCTAAGCTCATGGAAGAGGAAAACAATAAATTCCACTTATTATGCACTTCCTCATCATCATCATCCAAGTTAATCACAATTGTAGGCCTAATGAAAATGTCCATAGATGTTTCATGTGTTTGTTGTGGTGAAGTTGGAGAATCATCATTCTTTGTTTGAGTTAAATTTTGATCTTGATGTTTTGTTTTATTCTCTTATTTTAATTTATAATCACAATGTCTACGCCTATGCTCTTTAGCATTTCTATTTCTTCTAGTATTAATTTCAAGTTGTGATTATGTAGGAGCGGGTTTATCAACCATAGGTTTATTTTCTTCCCACAAGGGACGAACGGAAGGAACCATGGAAGGTTGTTCAACCACTTTCTCTTTAGCTTTATAAACTTGTTTAATCTTAGGAGGCACAATGAAAATTATATGGTTATCTCTTGGTCTCTTACAGGAAATAGGTGAAGGATTTATCATGGGTTGGTCTTGGTTACTTGGAAGGGCTTTTGGTTTAATCATGGTTTCATCAATGATAGGAGGCTCAATAATGGGTTGACGGATATTTCTAAAAGGTTGAATTTTATTAGTCAAAGCCTTACATTCATTAGTAGGATGACCATGAACTTGGTGATAAGCACAAAATGAGCTTTTGTTATAATATTTCTTTCATATTCTTGGAGGAAGAGTAATCAAGCAGGATTTGAGAAGCCTCGACAAGATAGTCTCTTGATCAATAGTAGGGGGGATTTATTTCTCAGCATAAGATTTCATACATACAGTAGATGATAAGGCATTAGATGTAAATGAAGATAAAGGTTGGAAACCTAGACCTTGCTTGGAAAAGTACGATATAGAATTCACTTGATTTCTATAATTTTGTTCCATGTTTTCATTATATCCATGTTTAGAAAGGTGTGTGTATCCAAGACCATAACATGCTTCCAACTCAAATGAAGAGATTTTATGCTTTTGAGTAGGATTGGATTTTTTACAAGCACACAAATCCTTTTTAAATTATCTTCCTCTCGTGAGGGATGGGATTTGAAGATCCCCCATCACCACCATGGGGTGATGTTGATGTAGAACCAAGTTGACCAAATGAAACACAAGAGTCTTTAGGTTTAGATTGTGGGATTTTATACTCTCCCATAAAAGAGGGTGTAAAATCTAATGAACCCTAATCATCTCTAAAACAAGTGTTTTAAGATGAATCATTTGTATATGACTCTTTGGACTTTGAGGGTGAGATTTTGGACTCATCTTTGAAGGTGTAAAATATAATAGCTCTCAATCATCATCTA
>VDFB02167020.1:0-14711 GCA_007258455.2 Sequoia sempervirens
TCATCAAATAAATTAAAAATTAAAAGGTGACTTTATATTTAATTAATTTAATTAAAGTGACTAAATAAAATTGTAACTAAGGAAATTTTATGGGTTAGCTTATAATCATGCATACAACATAAAATCTTAGCTAACTATGAAGAACAATGGAGGAAAATGCAAAAACAAGAACAATTATATCAAATAGTCCTCAAAACCTCCATGAATCACCTTCATAACCCTTCTCAATTTGTTGTAAATGTAGTATTGCCCTCAGATTTGTGATGAGCAAACTAATGACAAAGACAAAGCCCTAGCAAATGTTGAAGGATTCAAATAAAACCACATGCAAATACTATGCAACTAGTGAGCATGCAACTATGACTATGGCTAAAGACTAAGATGGCATGGAAATCAAAATAGCCTAAAGTCAAGATAGCATGAGGTGACAAATGAGACCAAAATTGCCACTTTATAGAAAATGCAATTTTGAATGAATGGCCAAGATTGAAAGTTGACAAATTCCCTAGCATCAATGGACAAGATTTAATTTGATAAGTCACGATTAGGGTTAGGGCAACATTAGGGAAAATTCAAAATGAGTGGCCAAGATTGATTTTTAGAAAATCAAATCAAGGGTGGTTAATGCATGTGACAAGAGATAAGATTGGCACAGAAAAAGAGGTGAGTGGAAAATCAAATAATAATAGCAATTAATTTGATTTTTTAGAAATGACTATTTTGAATTAAAAGTCAATTTTAATTCAAACAAGTGGGGGCCACATGATAGTAAATAATTTATTCAAATTATTTACTAAAGAGAGAAATGTGAAGAAAAATAATTAAATAATCATAATGATTATTTAATTAGAGAGGGTGACTAATAATTAAATAAATTAAAGAATTTGTTTAATTATAAGAAGACTTTCCAAAATTAGTGACATATTTAAATAAATAAATAAGATTTATTTATTTAAATAATCAAGAAGACATAAATGGGCAAAGATAATTAAATAAATTAAGAAATTTATTTAATTATTAGAAGACTTTAGACAATTAGTGACGTACTAAATAAATAAAATTGATTTATTTATTTAATAATCAGGAGGAATAGAAGGACATGAATTAATTAAATAATTATGAATTATTTAATTAACAAACAGAAGTGGACCAAGGACATAATTAAAATGTCTTAATTATCTTAGGAAGAAAAGGTGGAAAAATAGAGCTTGCAAGCTAGGTCATTTTTATGTGTCTACATTTTGCCCCTCTTTGTCATAATGCATCCTATCGCATTGTAGCAAAGAAAATAAGTCAAGGTCATGCCCCAGCGAAGGTAAGGAGTACGTATGCCCCCTTGGGAAAATTTTCAAATTTTGGTCCAACGAAAGAAAAATTTGGAAAGTGTCCCGATAAGACAATATGAGGACCAAAAAGATGATGGCATAGACGGTTTCCGATTTCGAGGAGTTTAAAGCAGCCAAAAGGGCATTCAAAGTGGGTCGAAATAGCCTCTAGCAATAAAAAGGTTTGAAAAATGTCATTTTGACTTTATAAATAGGGTGAAAATAGGGTAAAAGTCAATTCATTTTCACTATTCACCTTAGTAAACTTGAGAGCGCAAAGCAAGAAGCAGAGTAGTAAAGATGGTGATTCCAATGACCGAGCATCGTAGGGAGATCATGCAGACTTTTCGGCAGCCAGAGGGCACAGAGCCAGCGATATGTACCCCTAACCCACTTTGTCGTTTTATCATTTTACGTGCAATTTTTAGGGTTTTAGGGTTAAGAACGAATGCGTCGTGATGCATATGTGTTTGCGTAAGCCACATTCACTTTTGCATTTGCTGCATTTGATGCATCGCAACACAAATGCAATGGGTAATAAGGATAGGACTATTGGTTGTATCACATTCATTGAAAATCGCATCGCAATTGCAAAATTGAGCCACAATCGGCAGATAGAACGTCACAATCGTCATATTGTGACACATGTGCAGAAAGAAATGACGCAATTGAAAGAGATGACGCATATGCTAAAAACTATGATGTAATCACTCTGTTATGATGCAATTGCCAGTCAGAATGATGCATTCGATAGCTCAAGACACAAGCGCAATACGGAATGATGCAAATGCTTTTACGCGAAGCAATTAAAGTCAATGCGATGCATTTGACTTTGATTTTGACCAAGGCTGACTTTGTTTGACTTCAAATTTTGAATACTTTTGAATGGTACTAATAATAATAATGATTGTCTATGAGGTGTTGACGCGTGATTTGACCATGTGCAGAGACAGCTAGCCCTTATTTATATGTGGGAGAGCAGACCTTCTACCTACAGATTTAGGGATCAGCTTAGCAAGAGGGAGCAGTGGCGATTGATGCGGCTAGGCCTGTATTATGCTACCTATATGTCCATTATCCAAGAAAATAGAGGACTGTTGACTGCGCTATGCAAGCGATGGCATTCAGAGACATGCTCCTTGCACTTATCGACAAGAGAGGCCACTATGACTCTCGAAGACGTGTATCGTATTTTGCGCCTGCCAATCTGAGGGGAGTGGATCATGTATGATCCTCAACATGGGTACCAGACTTTTACCACTTATTACCATGATCAGGGAGTTGGGCTAGGCATCAAGGGATATGAGATCTGCTAGGAGTTCATGGTAGAGCATTATGGCCAGTTTGATGCACTATTGGTGACATTGATCGGTAGAGTATTGATTCCCGACCACCGCGGACATGGATTTCCCATTGGTTGGGGAGACGTTTTGGTTGGCATGAGGCAGGACAGGACTGTGTACGCCTGGGGAACCTTGCTTACTAGGGATGCTCTATCATCAACTTCATAAGGTTTCCTATTGTTGGGCACAAAGCATTGGGTGTGGGACAACACTTCTTATGATTTGGGCATGGGAGCATGTGGCTATCTTTTGACCACTGATTTAGAGACCATAGCTGGCAGACGGGATGTCCTATGTTTATTACAATGTCAATTTCCTTCAGTAGACTAGGGTGGGAGAGACAGGCTAGTGGCGACACTATATTGACACAATGATTTCATTCATTTCAAGGCCTTATAGGGATTGTGGGCAGTGGGAGGGTGAGGAAAAGCATATGAGTTTATGCTAGCAGTTCCGATATTTGATTAGCAGGACAGTGCAGAGCCAATTGATCATTGAGATGTACCTGCTAAAGAGGGTGTGATGAGAGTTTGGTGAGCAACAAGGTGTACCACTTGGCATAGGCGAGTATGCGAGATCCTCCAAGGAGTCAACTTGGGGACCCCTGATTGTTGTAGTGTCTTCCAAGCAGCAGATTGATGGATTAGTTGCACAGCAGTGGGAATGGCGAGGTGGGGCTGTAGATCTTGGTACCACTGTAGATTATGACTTATGGTGGAAGACACATCATCTAGTACCATTGGCAGATCCAGATGGGCTAGCGTCAATTGATAGGAGATCAATCATACCACGAGCACCACGAGGTGGGTGAGGAGACAAAGGTGGAGACAAGGGCGAGGGCAAAGAATGGGGCAGGGACAGGGGCAAAGATGGAGGCAGGGGAGGAGATGATGGAGATGATGGGGATGATGGAGGAGATAGCAGGAGACAGAGGAGAGATGGCAAGAGGCACGGTAGGAGGGTGATGCAGCGTGCAGCCAGAGGGGTATTGAATTCCATTCTTAAGGTAGCTAAGGAGGAGAGAGAGGAGTAGCCTATACGGGAGCAGGAGGGAGTGGGGCATGAGGAGCAGCCCAAAGTAGAGTAGGAGGAGGTCAGAGGGCAGTAGGAGGAGGCCAGACAGGAGGTAGAGATGGAGGTGGATATGCCACAGAAGGAGGGAGTCAGAGGAGAGGAGGATGATGCAGATGAGGACGACGCCATTGATGAGGCCGAGAGACTGCTAAGAGTGAGCATGGTAGAGGGAGAGGAGGTACCATCCAGAGCGACATTGCCACCTAACGCCACAACAGACCAGAGAGTGGCCAATTTGCAAAGGAAGCTGGATGAGAGTGCAGCCCAAGTTAGAGCACTACATGAAGAGCTAGAGGTAGCGAGGGTAAAGCAAGATTAGGCAGTGATCCGCCAGCAGGAGGCCACACAGTGGTGCACAAAGTTTGCATAGTTATGTACAGGACCATCTACGGATATGGCTCAAGAGTTCCCAGGGTCAGTGCATGATTGGGGCGATATAGGTTGCTATATGAGCAGGTCATGCTACCAAAGAGGCGAGATCCTACCCTAAGTAGGACTCAAATGAGGATAGGTAGTGGCAGCATATTAGGCAGTGGTAGTAGCAGTTGAAGCAGTGCAGGGGGTTCCACCTCTATAGGGCAGTCTTTAGGGCACAAATCTAGCCATTCGCACAGGTCAGGGCATAGCCACTGCTCGGGGCATAGTCAAGGGTCCTCCCTGAGTCAACCTCCCTCAGCAAGTCCACCAATAACATCATCAGTGTAACCTTCAAATGTCCCACCATCAGTGTCACAGATATAGACCGCAGTAGCAGATCCTTCCTCATCACAGGCACATGTGACTGTTACCATGATGGGCTCTGGTCATTTGATGGAGCATCAGTCTCCCAGGTCTTCTCCTCGACAAGATGAGGAGAGTGCATCATAGCTCCCATATTTGTTTATGTTGTTTTAGAGCATTCAGACACATTATGATGACATTTGTATTTTGATCATTGATCCTGCGAGCTCATATTTTTGGGATATCTCATAACTCTATCCTGTGACATTGTTATTATTTTGAGATGATGGTATATATATGATGTGGTTTTGATGCGGCCTACATGTATGTTATGTGATGTGATTTGGTTTATGCATTATGATATGTATATGTGTTGATTATTATGATGATGCCTATGTGATGTCTATGTGATGCCTATATGATATGCATTTGTTCTTTCTATGATGATGATGTTGATGTTATATGTTATTTTATATATACATGTATAATGATTACTAATTATGTGATGTCATGGATGATAATGTTATGTATGCATTAATGATGATGGTTATTTATGATGATAATGTGATGCCATGATGATGATATGTGTTTTATGATGAGGATGATGTTATGCCATGGATGGTAATGTTGTGTATATGTATGATTATGTTAATGTGTGACTATGTGTATAAGGCCATATGTGATGCAATGTTATATGTGATGTAATGCTCATAGATGTAAATGATGTATGTATGGACCTAATGCAATGCTTATATGGGAATGTATGCACTTATCTTTTTGTATGCCACAGGATATCACCATGAGATGGATTAGACGAGATGACAAGACAAAGGAGATGGAAGTTAGTGCGAAGACCAAATCCTTCAATATATTGCTATAAGACTATAACACTTCTTTTCTCTTAATCATCATTGGGCAGGCTATTGTAATGGCCAACAAACACCATGATATGTCATAAATCAGGGTATACAAGGTCGTACCATTACCTAACAAAAGTAGTAAAAGACAATATAGACAAGTCATGAAGCGTTGCTACTCCTCTAAATCCTGTTGGCAGGACATCCTCAAGGAACTAGCAACATGACTGCCAAAAGACAATAATACAAACATGATACATCGTTGCTTCTCTAAATCTTGTTGTCAAGACATTGCTAAGAAACTAGTAACATGACTGCCTAAAAGACAAGATAAGATCATCATCATGATATGTCATCACTTCTCTAAATCCCATTGTTGGGACATCACTAAAAATATAAGAACATGACTAAAGATCAAAAGACAAAGTGCCAAGTGTTTTCCAAGTGTGTCTGAATGCCGAGTGTTTGATGTCAAGATGTCAGGTGTTATGTTTTGACAACTTCTGAATGTCAAATGTCTAGGTTTTCCAAATTCAAGGACACATCCTAAATAATTTTGATGTCAAGAGAATCGATCCTCAAATGTCGAGAAGATCCCCCAAGATGCCAGATGACGATGATGATGTCGAGATGAAAAATGCCAAGGTTTTCCAAGTTCAGGAAGGACACATCTTGAATAGTGTCGATATCAAGAGGATCGATCCTTAAATGTCAGAAGGATCCCTCAAAATGCCAGATGACGATGACGATGCCCAGGAAGGACACATCCTTAGGCATAAATGATAGAGGTTGATCTTTAGAAGAACATATTTGAAGAATAACCAAGAGTTGACTGTTTGATGGTTATAATAATTTGACTACTTTTGACTAAAATTTGATCAATGTTTGATTGGAGTTTTGACTAGAGGTTGACTGTTGTTGACTACATGTCCCTATTGACACACTAATATGTTTGTCATGTTTATCAATGAATTGTTAAAAGTTTGGTTACAGTAGTTGACTATTTTGAGATGACTTGTTTGACTTGAAGAATTTTTTATGTGTGTGCTAGTGTAGTGTCATGAACCCTAATGGATTGACTTAGTGTAGCCTCGGGGGCTCATCGACAAATGGCCTTTTCCTACGCTATACACTCAAAGACCTCAGAAGTTCGGATTACCTACCCATGACTTTGTCTTGATGGATGAAATATTTGAGAGTCATGATTTGCCTGACAACCGCAAGACTTAATTTTACCGTCTCTTGGAGTTCAAGATGAGCCTTGCTCTACTTTAGCAAAATGTGCAGACAAATGTAGTTCTAACAAAATGACAATGATTGACTAACATGACTTAGTCGGTTGTAAGCCATGGTTTTTTTTTTTGTTTTCTCAAGACATTTTTATAATTTTAGGCTTTTTCAAGACTTTTATGATTTATAGGCTTTTTTAGGACATTTATGCTTTTTAGATTTTTTTTTAGACTTTTATAAATTTTAGGATTTTTTTAGGACGCTTATTCTTTTGTGATTTTTCGATCTTTATGTTTTTTAGATTTTTTTCAAGATCGCTTATCTTTTTAGGATTTTTTCAATGAGTGAGGCCATGTGATATCTCGCTACGCTTCACATGATGAAAGTTTGTTCCTAGTTAGGTCCCTGACCAACCAATTAGACAAAGTATTAAAATGTGTGGACGCATCTGATTGATGCCTACTATTATCAACCATGGGAGAAAGTGATGGTGTTTTGTGACAAGTGTCAAATTTGTGTTAGAAAATTGATTGTTTATTATGACCTAAGGTAGATAGAGTGACAGTAGATGGCAGAGCAATGACCAAATACACATGGTGCATGTTTGCCAGGTTTTCACCATGGTACCTATCCAAAGCACCTATTTACTAGGTTTTCACTATTGGATGAATTATTTCTCTTTACTATTTTGTCATTTTTCCATTTTTTTGGTGTCACCAAGACGCCTGTTTGCCAGGTTTTCATCAAGGTGACGGATTTTTTGTATTTTTCAATTTTTTTTGTATTTTTGCGATTTTCAGCCTAACTTTCTGATGCTATGCATAGAACTTGCAAAGGTTCCAAATGTTGATAGGCTCTGTCAATTTTTAATCATCTGGGGTGGCCAATTGATATACCCCAGAACCAAAAGAAGATATGATGACATAAGGACCCAGCCAATTAGGTTCAAACTTGCCAGGTTTTTCTCTGTTTGCCTGATTCTTAGGATTTTGCATAAGAACCAGACCACCAATGTCAAACCTTCTAACCATGACTCTCTTATTGTAATGACAACAAAGTCAATTTTGATATACCTACAGATGGTTCAGAGAGTTTTGTCTTCTTTCATCTAACATCTCCAACTCATGTAGTCATGATTGCCTGTATTCTCCATCATCTATTAGACCCTTCATGTCTGAGACTCTTAGGGATGGAACCTTGACCTCAATAGGAAATATGGCTTCAGCTCCAAAGATGAGGGCGAATGGAGTGGGTCCTATAGGTGTGTGAATACTAGTATGGTAAGCCCACAAGGCGGGGTTAAGTTGGATGTGCCAGTCACGACCAGTGTCATTGATAGTCTTTTTGAGAATCTTAAGGATAGTTTTATTGGATGCCTCAGCTTGACTATTTCCTTGTGGGTAATATGGTGTGGAGAAATGATGTTGGATGTGAAATTGCTCACATAACTCATGAACATCCTAATTTTTGAATGGAGGTCTGTTATCAATGATGATGGACTACGGAATACCATACTAGAAAATGATATAGTTGAGGATAAACTTACAGATTTTTTTTCTAGTTATGTATGTAAGGGGGATGGCTTCAATCCACTTAGTAAAAATACTCAATGGCAAAGTGATGATGAATTTTGGCCATCGAGGATGTAGTGATCTTCCATGAGGTCGAAGTCCCACCGTGAAGGGCTGGAGATGTGATTGTCAAAGTCTATGCTAGAGCATGTAGATTAAATCACTATAGTCTCAGAGCACAGACAACTTCACAAACCCAATGCATCTTTCCTGATGGTTGGCTAGTAATACCCAAGTCTCTATCTTTTGGCCAAAGTAGGGACCACCAAATGAGACCGATACCCTCATGTACTGCCAGTAAGGTTGTAAAAGCTTCATTGCGCTCTATTAAGCATCGTAAGGGTGCTAATGGGGTTACAAAGGGTAAAGGGGTGTCATTAACGGCGGTATCAGGGCGGCTTTGTGGATAAAGGACTTCCTCTAGTTGTTGATAGGTGCTGGGGAGGGGTTTGGGACCTAAGGTAATCATAAATTTCACTAATACATTTTGACTCAAAATCTGACAAAAGTTCATCAAAATTTTGATGAACTTTCTTTAGAATTATTTCATCGATTTTTTGAATAACTTTGAAACGTCAAAATTTTGACCCAGCATCATCAGCTGGGTCAGAATTTTGACATTTCAAAGTTCATCAGAAAATCGACGAAATAATTCTGACAAAATTTCGTCGAAATTCAGACAAACTTTTGTCATATTTTTAGTCAAATTTTATCATTGTTTCTTGATACCAGGGAGAATTGAGACCAACAAGCTCACATACCATCTCTGATTCTAAGATATCATAAGTGAGGACCAACAACTGTTCTACCAAGAATTCAAATTGTGGCACATTACTTGGGATGTCTAAAAGAGAGCCAATTGTGGCCATTGCATCTGCTGCCTTGTTCTGTGTCCTTGGAACTTGCTTGAAAGTCAACATGTGGAAGTATTTTTGGAAGTTGTCAACCATTCATTTGTATAGCATTAATTTCTCATCCTTGGTGTCATAGTCATCATTAACCTAATTGATGACGAGCTGAAAGTCTCCATAAACATGAAGTGTTCTGATCTTCCATTTTACTGCCATTTTAAGTCCTGTCACGAGTGCCTCATATTCTGCCACATTATTTATGCATGGGAAAGCTATGCAAAATGACTTAGGGATGGAGTCACCTTGTGGAGTGATGAACAATATTCCTGCCCCTGAGCCATGACTAGTATGTGACCCATCAAAGTACAACCTCCAAGGTGACTTAGGTTCTGTGTGGAATATGGACTCATCTGGAAAGTCTACTACTAACAAGTAATCACTTTGTATAGGTACATCTTCCAGCTGGTCTTCTATCACCTTTCCTTTTATGGCCTTTCGTTCCACATATTGAATGTCATATTCGCTCAAGATCATGACCCATTTTGCTAGATGTTCTGTCAATGCTGTGCAACTCAGAAGATACTTCAAGGGGTCAATTTTTGCTACCAACTGTGTTTTATGACTCAACATATAGTGTCTTAGCTTTTGGGTAGAAAAGACAACAGCTAAGCATGCACATTCAATGTTAGTATAATTTAACTCATATCCCACCAATGTCCAACTGATATAATTTATGGCCCTTTCTTTTTCTTCATGAAATTTTGTACCAATAGTGCCCCCAGTGCTGAAGTGGTTGTAGAAACATATAGGATTAAAGGTCTCCCTTCAATAGGTGGCATTAAAATGGGTGGTGACAAGAGATAATCTTTTATTAGTTGAAAGGATTCTTAACATTTATTCATCCACACAAAGGGGATACCCTTGCACAGAAGATACTGGAATGGTTGACATTTGTCGTCCAATTGTGCTATGAAGTGCCTAATGGACTATAACTTGCCTTGTAGAGTCCTGAGCTCGCTGGTCCCTTGTGGAGGAGGCATTTCTAATATTGATTTCACTTTGGCTGGGTCAACCTCAATGCCTCTTTGAGAAACTATGTATCCCAAGAGCTTGCTAGATGTCACACCAAAGACACATTTCTTTGGGTTCAAACGGACCTTGTATTCCTCCAATCACTTGAAGATTTTATCCAATATGCTCAAATGTTCTTTTCTTGTCAAATATTTAGCCAATAGGTCATCTACATAATCTTCCATTATCTTGTGCATCATGTCATGAAAGATTGTTTTCATTTCCCTCTGGTATTTGGCACCTACATTTTAAAGACCAAATGGCATGACATTCCAATAGTATGTACCCCAAGGACAAGTGAATGTTGTTTTATGTTGAGGGGCAATACAAATTTGATTATATCCCAAGAAGTCATCCATAAGGGAAAGCATCTCATATCTTGCCATGAGGTTGACTATGATATCTATATTTGGCAATGGAAACTCATCTTTTGGGCATGATTTTTTTAAATCTCAAAAATTTATGTAGACACGAATCATCCCATTTGGTTTTGTTACTGGCACAAGGTTAGATATCCATTCAGCATAATCAATAGACCGTATGAACCCTGCATCTAAGAGTTTCTTCAATTCAGCCTTGACTAGTAGAGTGACCTAAGGATGCATTTTGCGCAGCTTCTGTTTAACTGGTTTGGCGTTTGGCAATAGTGGAAAATGGTGCAGAACCAATTCTGGATCTAGTCCTCGCATATCGGCATATGACCATGTAAAATTGACTTTTCTCTCTGCAAAGAAATTGTTTAACTCAGGCTTTTCTTCATCTGTCAAGGATGCTACAAAGAGGACCATTTTGGGGTCTTTTGTCATTGATATGTTAACTTCTATGGTATACTCTATAAGCATTGTTGATTTCTCTTGGGTCACAGGAAGAAATTCCAGTCCTCCATCTTTGGGCGCCTTAGAGAGGTTTTCACCTACAAATATGTCCTTTATTTTTACTTTTTGTCATCAAGAGGTGCCTTTCAGTTTTCACCTAAAGATGTTTCATTTTTTTATTTTATTTTTGCTTTTCATTTTGCGACTAGAGGATAGAGTGGTCTCCCCAAAGTAAGCAGCACAATCCAGATCAATAGAAAATCTAGCTTTATGATCACCATCAGGTATGCCCTCTCACAAGCCCATAAATTCGGCAATGGCCTCGTCATTCTGAAATGTGTCCAAGACTGGTGGGGCTTGTTGGTCCCAATCAATAAGTTGTGGGTAGACTAGGGAAATTCCATCGTCTGTGTTGGTGAATTGTGGGGAGCACACGGAAAGCATGCAGACTAATTCAGAGACATTGAAAATGAAGTTGTCATCATCCAATTCCCAATCAAACTCTATCCAATATTCTCCTTCACCTGACTCATGTTCATTGTCAAAGGGACAAAAGTACAATCATTATGGTCTGCAAGCTCAGAAGGGTTGTTAAGTTCAGGTGATTGGGAAAAGGTGTCGGGTATATGGCTGATAAGATTGGAAGATGATTCAGGTTTGGCATTATTCCTTGAGTCCAGAAGTCTATCCCAGTTTTCTCTTTGGCTTGGGATCTTTGGATTGTTAGCTGTATCAAGTTTAAATTTTTGCCAAAACTTTTGTTCAGAGGTGAGTTCTTCGGGCTCAAGAAACAAGTCATCAAGGCAGCAGTCACTTAAGGATCGTTGGGAGCCATATTCCCACTCATGGGAATAAGTTTCAATGAGGGATTTCTCAAATGTCTCAACACTTTCTAAAGCATTTGCATTCTCACTTGAAGGAACACTGGTACACTGATCATCATTTCGAGGTGAACCATACCCTAACCCAAGATACTTTGGTCTTTTGGCTAGTTCTATTGATTCCCTTTGTCCAATTTTGTTTCTTCCAAGGCCATTGGTTCCATCATATCCTTTATCCTTCATGATGTCGTATCCTTTGCCATATATCTTAACTAGTAATGGGGGTAATTCTCACATTTATTTATAAAGGCATCCTGTAATGTCAACAATATCCTCACTATTCATATCCCCCCATTTTATGAAAACTATTTTTGGTGGAACCTTAAAAATTTCCTTAGGCTCCATTCTAAAGCATGGGAAACCATAGACCTTTGGACACTTGGGTATTGTCATGATACTATAGGCCATGTGTAGTTTGAATTCTCCACAGCCTAGGTCTTGGATCTTGACAATGGATTTTGCCTTAGGAAGTGAGGAATATGTGGACGGGGTGGATGTGGATGATGATGATGCGAGAGTGGAAGGATCAATGAATTTGGAAGAATTGTGAACCTCTTGATTAATGGGCACCTGATGTCCTGAAATACCCCTTAATTTGGTTCAATACTAGAAAGTGTCGAGGTCTCCATATATGGTAACTTTTGTGCCATCGAAAGGAAATTTAAGGCATTGGTGATAAGTGGATGGGATGGCCTTAAGGGAATGAATCCAGGGTCGATCGAGTAAGATATTATATGGTAATTCAAGATCCAGGACCTGACATGTTGTGTCTACAATGACGGGACCAACTCTTATGGGAAGAGTGATCACACCATGAGATGATCATTACTCGTCATCATATGCTTTCATGACTATGCTCTTTTTTGGATCTATGCATGCATCAGAAAATCCTAGAGCCTTAACCAATTTCAAGGAACATATCGTTAGTCCTACTCCACCATCTACTAGGACTCATCTAACCTTATGTTTATGGATGAGAACCTCAATGTGTAATGCATCATTATGATTGGTCTTTCGTGATGAGTAATATTGATTGGAAAAGGTTATGTGATGAGATGTGGTGAGATATCCCACCATAGTCTCAAATTGACTGACATCAATATCTTACGGGACTGATGACTCTTGTAGGGTCTTATCAAGTATAGCCTTATGTGTGGGAAAAATGTGAAGTAGATCAAGTATGGATATTTGTGCAGGGGTTTTGCTTAACTACTCAATGAGGTTAAACTGACTCTTGGGTTCAAATTGTTTTGTGGATGGACTAGTTTGTGATTGCTTTGTAGATAGACAAGCTATTGTAATTTTTGGCTATCGTGGAGGAGGGAAAGCTATAGTGACTTTTCCAATTTGAGTAGTAGTATTGCATTTTGGTGCTCTTTTAATGGTTATGGTATTGACATAGTTGTCATCAATTCAGACATTGTTAATGATGGGTCCATCGAAGTAATCAAAAGTAGCGCAAGTATAATTGGCTTGATTGTTATTAGTCTTTGGACCTAAGGTGGAAGCTTTATTAGAACTATGATCTTGCAATGGGTTTTTATGAATGGTATGGTCTAAATTGGATGCAAACTATGGCCCATCCACTACAATTACGTGATTTTCAATAAGATCTTGCACAATGTTTCTTAATTGTTGACAAGATGATGTTTTATGTCCCTTAGCTCGATGGTAGTCGCAAAAGCCATTATCATCCCACCATGATGGTTTAAACTGCCCGGGGTCATATGGTTTAGGATCTTGAAGTGTGATAAGACCATTCTGAAGAAGTTTCTTAAGGACCTCCTCAATTGGCTCACCTAAAGTAGTGTATGTTTTTTTTTTTCAGAATTTGTCTTGTTTGGCAGGGCTATTCTTGATTTTGATTATTCTAACCATTTTGGTAATTGAAAGGAGGTGTCATTATTGTTGTTGGTTTGTTCTACGGTTTAGCCCCCTTGAGAGAAAGTACTGGTCCTATCATGTTTACAACCTTGGCATCAACAACGTCGTCATTGGTGACATGTTTATTTTTGACCCAATATTTATTTTTGTCAGCGAACGGATTTGCGTTGGTGTTTTTAGGACCATATTTTAATTCCCCTTTTGCAATGAGGTCTTTCTCAACTTGGACACCTTTTTCAACTAGGTCTGCAAATTTTTTACAACAATGGACTTGCAACCCATACTTCAGTGGGCCTACTAGTGGTTGGACGAACATGTCAACTTTTTCTCTTTCAAGTATATCAATGTGACATCGGCTTGCAAGACTTCTCCACTTTTGGAAGAATGGGATAAAAGTTTCACCAGTATCTTCTTGTGTGAGAGTGTATAGAGTGGTGAATCCAAGGTGTCCATGTCGATGTTATATGAATAATTCTTTATGAATCTATTTTTAAGTTCATTCCGTGTTTTTACCCCTTTCAAAGTGGTGAACCATTCGAGTGTCGGCCCTGACAAGCTTTTAGAAAAAAGTCTCATGAGGTAGGTTTCTTCATAGGCGATGTCCATGCAATTGGTTGTAAATTCTCGAATATGCTCAATAGGACTTGTTTTACTTTTGTATTTGGTGAATTTGGGTGCCACATAGCCAGGAGGGAATGGTGGCATGTTCAAATTTGTGTCAAAAGGATATAGATTTAAGTCATATGACATGTGCGACCTCCTGTTGGATGCAGTCAATTCTTGTATCTCCTTATACATATCCATCATTTGGGCTTGCATGGCGTTGATTATGGGGTTGTTTTTGGCATCACAAAAAGGTGTGATAGTTATTCCATGAGTCCCCATTTGCTGCGAAGAGGGATTGGTGTTCCATTGCGAGACATGATGTTGTGACATGTATGATGTGTTCTGATTGGTGTGTTGTTGATGTTGAAAGTTTTGATTAGGGACTTGTTGATGAGTGTGAATATGTGATGAGTATGTCGGGATATGTCCTCCAACCATTTGAGTTGAAATTTTTGGATTTTGGTACCCATGAATGTTTTGATA
>VDFB02167021.1:0-28948 GCA_007258455.2 Sequoia sempervirens
TTTGATGATGGACGAGTCTGATCATACCAAAAACTTGAGACCAAGTTCCTAACAACATCTTCAATCCTGTCAAAACGGGGAGCTCTACACATAATTGCCCAATTTCCTTCTAAACTCTCATCCAAAAACTTTCTCTTTTTCTCATATTTTATCAATGTGGTTCTACTATAACCAATTTCAATTGAAAGTGTAGACATTTTTCTTTTTCTTGCTATATATTGATGTATAATAGATGTCAACATCACCCTTCTTGTAGTGGCCTTATCCACTGATCGATATCCTTTCCCAATGGAATCTAAGCCCTTTTTAACATTTTGAACAATATCCTTTTGTAATCCCATGTGTTTCTTCTTATTTGATTCCGAATGTACACCCAACAATTGTAATGACTCTTTGAGCTCATCACGAAGAAGTAAACATGATAACAATTGGGTTTTTTCAAGTGTATCAAGATGATTGAAATGATGATTGATCATTCCATTTAGATTTAGTCATTGACCTCTTTCTCTTATTATAAGGCTTGTTGGCAATATTTCCAGTTTCTCCATATCCATTTCAAATGCAAATGAAGTCTAAATTTCTATGAAATTTGTTTCCTCTTCTTAGCTGGTTTTTTATATGCTCATCCATACCCGGTGGGGAGGAAGTGATCACGAACTCTCCAACATGCATTGTTTGAACTTGTGCCTCCTCCCTATCTTCAAGGACCATGCATTCTTTAGCGGATTCATTTGATCTAATGTCTAGATTTGGCTCGACTTGAGCATGAAAACTTCCTGCTTGTTGAGCCCTTCCTACATGTCACAAAATATTTTGCAAACAAAAGTGAGAGATGATGTTATATAAGTGAAGTTTATGTATGCAAGCAAACAAACTTCAATAAAACATGATGCTATAAGTGAGAGAAGTTTGTGTGCTAGTTTTATATGCTCATCCATACTAGTAGAAGGAAGTGATCTTGACCCCTCTCCAACAAGAATTGTTTGAACTTGGGTCTCCTCCCTAACTTCAAGGTCCATGTGTTCTTAAACGGATTCGTTTGATCCAATATCTAGATTTGGCTCAACTCCAACTTGAGGAATCCCTAAAGCATAAAACATAAAAATAATTTGAGAACATTGAAGTGATGAAAATAAAATAATTATTCCTTGGCACCATATAGCTTTAGTTTTGATGTATACATGTGTTAGTCTCTAGAAAACCTCACATTGCATTGGCTTTAAGTATAATTTGAGTTCTAATTTTCAAATAATTCTAGAGCTTAGAATTGGGCATTTATTAAAATATTTTTTTAAAGGAACTATTGATCATTAGATTAAATTCAATGGGAGTTTATAAAAATCTTAAGCTAATTAGATGTTGCAATGTAGATTGGATAGGGGATATTGATCACCAAATATCAACATTAGAATGCTACTTCTGTACATGAGGTGTAGTTTTCATGAATAATTAAGAAAAATAATAGTTTCTTTGATTACCAAAGTTAGAATATATAGGGAATTTGCAAAGCCATAAAATAATTAATGTGGTTGATAAAATTATGAAAGTGAAGTGTAGTAGAGGGACACAAAAATTTAAGGTTTCATTTGGAGGAGACTAAGCATGTATTGAAGTACACTATCATTTTCTTGAACAAAGTAAAGAGAAAATTGTGTAGATGCAATACTCAACAATGATAATGTGATGACAAAGCTTGATGAAACAAGGTATTGGTCAAAGATAAGTGTAAGGTTTGTAGGGAAGGATTTAATGTACAATATTTTAGTTTAAGAGTACATTTTAAGTTGGGGTATTGTAAGTTGAAAAATGGTCATACATTAAACATTTCTAATTTTAATAAGAAAGCCAATGCAAACTGTATGCACATACAATTTTAAACACACACTTGAGAGTGAAAGAGAGAAGAAACAAGAATGTACCTTGTTTCTTTCTATGATAATTTTCCAAGTTTTGTTCACGCCTCTTATGTTCTTCTTTTGACAATTTTCGTTGAGACACATTTTTTCTTTTTCTTTGTTGTCCCATTTTCTTCTTCAACTTAAAGATGACTCAAAACAAGTCCTCTACCAAATTAGATAAATTATCCTCCAAAATTTTCCTTGATTGATAAAAATGAAAATTTGTCGAGCTCCAATATTTTCCTCCTTGATAAATGTGCAAAAACTTCTCCAAAATCTGCGCTCCAAGTGATATAAATGACAATTAATCTTGCAATTTGATATCTAGAATAATGAAAAATAAGCTTCTATTTATATGCATATCCAGGATGGGAAAAAAATAATTCTAGTGTACATGGAATGACTAGATCCTAGTTTAAATGAATCAAGTAGTAAACAAACAAAGTTATTTCATTGTGGGTTTGTTTGTTATTTTAATTCATGGGTATGCCTGTGAAAACATATCTAATTTTAGAATTTGTTAAAAGTGTCAAAAATGTATATTAAGGAATTATAATTTGAGATTGAATTTTTTCTTAATTATATTTAGAATTGGTGTTCAAGTTACTTGTCAAAAATGTATAATAGAGGTACATAATTTGTAAATTTCTTAATTATATTTGAATTGAATTTCAGAGTTACTTGTCAAAAATGTATAATGAAGTTATAATTTGAATTAAATTTTCTTCATTAAATTTGAATTGAATTTCAAGTTACTTGTCAAAAACGTATAATAGAGGTATAATTTGAATTGAATTTTCTTAATTATATTTGAATTGAATTTCAAGTTACTTGTCAAAAAGATTATATCTTGTTCTCAACTCAATGGTTCATTGTGCTTAAGTCATTTAAAAAAATATATTTATTGTGATCAACATGAATACATCAAACTTAATTATAAAGTGGCATTGATTTCCCTAAAATTCTACTAGAGATCAAATGTATATTGAATATAAGGAAATGTAAGTTGTAAGAGATCATAAAATAAGAAAACATGTATGTATATTGAATATTTAAAGCAAATGCATACATATATTATGTGTATTTTTAAATATAAGCAAACACATGTACATACATGTAAAGGGATTCAATACTTATAAACATAACACATATTATAAGCAAAGAGGAAAATGTATGTATATATCATATAAGAAAATATATGTACATATCATATAAGTAAAATGTAAATTAAAGATCATCAAATGTCGAATACTAAATATCAACAAATAAGAAAATGAATGTATATCATATAAGAAAATGTAAGTTAGAGATCATCAAATCTCAAATACTAAAGGTCATCATGTATAAGCAAATGCATGTGGTAAAGATCAAAATTCTAGTGTGCATGGCCTAATATGAATGTATACTCCTAATCAAATGGCCATCTGAATGAGAATGGTCCTACTCTGATGGATGTGCTGAGCCCTACAAATAAAATTGTGTATAGGATATGTTAAATACATATAATTTATATTAAATAAATTTTATGAAAGTTATTTTTAAATGAACTTGTATTTTTAAATATCAATCTAGATCTATGCATACATAAATATTGCTGGTACATATACACATGTGATTATATAAAAATGAAAAACTCACATGTCCACTGGCAATAGATTCATCCACAGAGTCACATTGATCATGCACACGATCTAGACCAAGGCTAGGAGTGATATGAGGTATGTCCACCTGTAACAATATATATACATATATATATCAACTTACATGAATAATGTCTGAATTAAAAAGAATTAAAAATAATGAAAAAGAATTGAAACATGCACATGCACACATACATGAGTATCATCTGATATCGGATGACCTAAGTCCTCTGAAACAGTCACCTCCACCATATCCACCAAATGGTCAAGCGACGAATCAACATCTGCATCCATCCGATCTATCTCATGTCATGCCAGAAATGATGAATGTAGAAGACTATGAAGGTGAGATGGCATCGGCGATGATGAACCAAAACCAATCAACATATCAGTAAAACCCATAGTCTGTGCAGCTGCCGAATGAACTGTAGGTGGATCCTGATGCGCACTAGTCCTTGGCTGAGAGTGATGGGATCCTGGAACTGAATGACCTCTACATCTCAAATGATCTCTAACATACTCTATACCGATCCCATTGTCTGATGCAATGTTGGCATATGCCTCCAACATGTCCTCAGCCAAACAATGCAGAGTCATGCATGACATATCTCCTGTAAGTGCATCAAGTTGTGTAGGAGTAGGGACGCCGACCACTGTAAAAGGATCCATGGTGGTCCACTGTGCTAAAAATGGTGTGGATCAATAATGTATGGACATCAAATACTGACCTACATGATCATTAGATATCCTAGTGGTGGCAGCTGCAATGTCACCTACAGTGTCAATTGCTTCCTTTTGGGAAGCAACGACAACCTCATCTGCTATGGGGGCTAGAGTTGGGGTGAGAGTAGGAGACCTCTCACCAAACAATACCCTAAACACTGGGGGTGGTCTATCTAATCGACGATAGGTGGGCCTATTGGAAATCCTGCCACGCCCCTGACCACCATATGGTGGAATGCCCAGGTAGTTGAATTTGAGGCCCAAACTCAACATACCTGTGATTGAACAAAATATAATGGAATCGGTCATTGTTTGGGTATAGACCATGTGCTCACGAGAAAATGCATTGGGTAGATCAATGAGGCCATAGCATGATCGACACATCTAGTGACCTGGTATCCCCTAACTTTACACACATTTTGATAAAATGGAAAATAAGTGGTTTTTATCATTTCTTTGGTGACACTATCCTGTATTTGTTTAAGGGGAATGCCACCATGTACTTCTTCCTACATGCAGGAAATAACAGCAGTCACTCTATATGAGGAATATGCACTAGTCCTCTCAAGTTCATCTTTTAGTTTTTCTAGACTATGCAATAGTAACATGCATGGTTCACTATATATCCCTGAGTTTGCACCCTGTGCTAATGAATCTCTCAATTTTTTAATCTCATTACTAGTATTTGCAAACAAAGAATCTGGCGCAGGTGGAACATGATCTGCATTTTCCATGTTATATATATATACAATACACCTAAAAGAGCAATGAGACTTTGGTAAATAATATATCTAGATAAAGGGAATACAAATCTAAAAATAGTTGTAATGAATTCATCTACTCATCAATATTTCATTACCATTAACAATTTAAAAGGGTGGAGAGACAACTATAATCTATAACATAGCATCCTTAAATGGTTCAAATTTTAAATGAAAACGATGAAAGAATAAGAATGCACAAAGATTGGTATAAAATTATTTGAAAATAATTGGGGATAAAATTTAATGTAATAGTTGTTAACATAAAATGAACTTCAAAATAGGATTATGTAGAAGTGAAAAAAAGTTCTTGCCTTCATTGAACCTAAATTTATCTAGTTAAGATATGTCTAAAATTGGAATTCACACTAGAATATCAATATTCCATAAGAATCTCATAAAGAGGGATGAATTTAATGGAGATAATATAAAATCCTCCATACATAGGGATGAATTTTATCTCATTACATATGAGTGAATCATCTCAATTATATAGCCAAGAACATCAAAAAATTATAGATTGGAAAGCAAAATAATTAGACATTTATCATATTTTTATATGTATAAAGTTTAGATACCATCAAACTATTTAAACTTATAGATTGCATAAAGCTATAAATTGAATTGTTAAAACTAATTTATTAAGAATCAAATCTAATAAATTTTGACTTCATATTGCACACTTGTTATAAATATCTCACTAATCCAACCATACATTTTATATATGTTAAAAAATATATAATTGTTATGCCCATAATTTTTCACTATATCTTGACGTGGATCTCCTTCAACTAGATCAATTAAAAATTATTTTTAATGTTGGAGGAAAATGGATTTAATATCATTAGAGTTGTCATGGAACTACCTCTCTTGATCAATGATAGATATTATCCACTCTCGAGAATGTAAATATGTTCGAGATAACTAAAAAATAATTTGTATCCCTTATATCCTTTCATCCAATGCAGCCTATCTCTTAATTGAGATCCTCTACCACAATTAAGTTCAAATCTTCTAAGTTTTATTTCAACGGAAGCAACCACTCATTGTAGAAAAGTTATTAGTAAGTGCTAAAGCCAAAACAAGTTTTTTTTTTTTTTTCTATTTGGATCCATTTTTTTTTCCATTCTAGATCTCTTTCTAGCCATATTCTTATTGTAAGATCATAGTAAGGTAGTGCAATAGATTTAATCACATCATTCCACAATTGTATCCACTTACCATTTTGATGAGGTCTAGGAACATCAACCAAAGGGATATTAGGAAAGCAAGGTGATCAATTTGATTGAGGTGGGAAGTGTTGAGCTTGAAGGATAGATTATTAGGTATGAGGAATAAGAAGTTTGAAAAGTTTAAAAAATTGGGAGGTGATATGTGAGATATAGGTTTAATAGAATCTACTTAAATAAGGGTGTTTTGTGGAGAGGGGACAATGAAAAGAGAAATAACTAAGTTTTAATCTATCAATACAACTAAGTTTCCCTTAGTTCACCATCTCTTTAGTTGGTCCAAGTGAACTAGTGATCAATAGAAGAATATTTTTTTTTTTCTAAAATGGGATCTAAACCCCTCATGGTATTTCTAGTTAGGATGTAGGAATTCAATTATTTTTTAGAGAGTTTATGAGAACTAAACCAACCTGTATCTTGGTTTTTTCCACCATATCATATTCACCTCCTTGTAGCCATTTAGTCATAGGGAGGGCATAAAAATCCATTCCCACAATTTAACTTGAGATGAGGAGTCATTAGGCATGTACAATAAAGAAAAAATGAATAGGTATTCCTTGGATTAGTAACTGTAAGCACTAAGAACAATTGTTGTTGGGATCCGCTCCTCAATAGATGATAAACTTAGCCAAGTATTGGGAAAGGTGGGTCAACCTTGCATCCTAATATTTTGATTTATTATTTTGTCCTCATATTAGTAAATGAGGCATCTCACTTTGTGTTGGCAGTTATTTTTCATTTGTTGAATGCTTCAAGGGAGGTGTCTAAGATGTTCTAAATGCATATAATATTATTATAGCTTTATAAGATGAAACCCTCTTATGAAATATTCTTATGACATTTTAGAGCATGACTATAGAATATTTACAGTAAAGTATTGACCAACATTATGAAAAATCATAAGAAATATTTTAAGAAATAACAGCTATGTCAAGGAAAAAGATGTGGACATTTACAAGAACTTTTTTTTTAAAGCAAAAGTGGGAGACCACTTATAATTTTATTTATATATAATATTTTACATATAGCTGGTTCAGGTGGACATGCTGGCGGGAAAGAACCAGCAAGAAAACCCCCAGTTGCAGTCCAAGTAACAAATTTTACAAAATATCAAAATACCCAAAGATGTCCTAGGCATTAAATGATCAATTATCTCGATTACAATGTTACAGCTAATATTGGCTTGAATATATCAAGACATATGCACACTTTCTTAAAACCCAAAATAATTCCAAGAAGACATTATCATACTAGATATACCCGTGGACCAAATACATAACACAATGGGATTACAAACCTACTAAACATAAGACCCGATAAGCTTAGGTTTCTCAAAAAGATGCAGATTTTCCCACCAAGCTTCATTAACCCAGATTTCTTTTGTTTCCACTCATACCTTTTTGTGTTGGTGATCATGCTCAAATGAAGTTTTTGATTTGTTTTAATATCAGGCACATAACGATAACACAATTTCTTTTTGGATGAAGATGGAAGTTGAAAATCATGAATGCAAACATGACTCCTCAAGAAAGAAATGGCATGATATTTTCTTTAAATCATCAACTCCATGGAAATGGAAGATTCCAGATTCGCTTGTAAACTTGATAGAGACAGTAGTAAGTGTCATGCATTGTGGATAATAAATATTCTTGGAATATGTGAACATAGGTCTCTTCCTTATGAAACAAACCTTCTTTAGTCAATTAACATTAGAAATTGATACAAATTTTTACATATTTGTATAATCACACCAGGAAACCAACAATGGAAGATTGAGAGTCTCGAACCTCATAATTCCACCTTATAGATAACATTCATACCTAGAAGCCAACAACAAAAGACCAAATTTCATAAATGTCTATGTGTTATATATCATGCCTTTGAGGGGTCCACAAGTACCATGAGCCTTTTGAAATCCTCTCCATCTAAATGCATCCATTCCAATACCATTGGGAGGTGGGTATACAATATGAGCCAAGTATTAATTTCTAATGTTAATTATTGAAAGAAGGTATATAAATTATTCGAGCATCTTAATTCTCATACAGAGTTACATCTTAGTCAATTTCTCAATGTATGAGTTCCATATATTTTCAATTTTTTCTTAATATAAAAACATATTTTATCTCATTAAAATTAACCTATCTATTCCATGTTACAAATGATGCTCTTATTTTAAATTATAAGTATATAATTAAAAATTAATTAGTAATTTTCAAGATAGAGTACACACAATTTCTTTAGTTAAAATAAAATAATATTCTTATTTCCATGTGAGAGTTATGTAGAATGGTAGTTTGGCATGTCTCAAAAATATTTCTTTCATATATACTAAATTTTTAGCATTGTACATTATGAGTGAATCATCTCAATTATATATCCAAGCACATAAAAAATTTATAAAGTGGAAAGAAAAATAATCACATTTATCATATTTTTGTAAGGTGTTCAAAAAGACTAAAAGTTTCCCTAGAAAGAACTAATTACTTGGAATAAAAAAAATTAAAAGTGTCTACCTCATTGTATGTTGACCTTTCCCATATAAAAAGATCATGGAAATGCTAAATGAGTTGATATAATAATTTTTAAGAATGGAGGAAAAAAATTCATAACACTAATCCTAAAAGCAACAAGAAAGGCAATGAATAAAATCTTCCTAGTTATTTTGAAAGAAACTTTAAAAGGTTCTAAATCCCCTTCACACCCCTTTCTAAATGAAGATAAAATAAATAAGTTACCAACATTTCCTTTAGGAGTTTGCTGTGGTGATTTAATAAGGATTTGAATAAATAAGAGAAAATTAGACAAACCAAGTTTTGTTGTAAAGGTGATGAATTTTGGGGGGAATAAGATGAAAATAATTTTGAAACCTAGTTGGACTCCATTAAATGGCACATGAGGATTTTAAAGGGCTTGGTTTTAAAATATGTAATAGTTTAGACATGTAAGTAACTAAATTTTACATTACATTCTATTAGATAGCTACTTCTCTTCCATAAACATTTCTTACAATCTTATAATGGCTAATAATAGTGATGTGTGCATCCCCTAGACACTCTTTTGATAACCAATACTATTAATGCTTCTCCTATTTTTACTAGAGGATAATCTAATTGAAAAACATGTAAAGAGGAAGGGTTAGTTAACCTTGATATTAATTCAATGAAAGGTGGGATTATCTTGATGGTATCAAAGTTATCTTAAAGATATATTGAAGGTTTTTCTTCTATGCCTGAACACATTTAGTGAAATATAATGAATATGTGTTATCCTAGAAAAATATGTATAGCATTAAGGATAAAATTTACACTTTAAGTTGAAAGAAAATGTCAAATATTTAGAATAAAAATGGTGGGGATGGAATACAAGCTTCAAGAATCTCCTTGTAATAATTAATTGCAATAATAAATGATTAAAACTAAACACAAATGGATATGTCACCAATATTTTTTAGATAAAATGACTAAAATTAGAGCCAAGATATCTTAGTTCAAGTATCAGGATAAAGGTATCAAATTCTTATTCAATGTAAACATAGCCGAGTTTGATAGATAAAAAGTTGGCCCCATTAATACTAGGGGAGCATTGTATAATGAGATTAAGTTGACACTATTCAATTTTTAGAAGTTAGAACCCTAACATTTATATGACGCTTGTAAAATAGAACCTTATTAGGAAGAGTAGGAGAGGAGAAATGAACCCATAATAATTATACTTATACAAATAAAAAATAAAAATAATGTTTAACTATTTCAAAATGTTAAATTTGTTTCACTATGATGATCAATAGCTAATTTGTATAAGGAGGCCACAATTTATAGGGAAATGAAGACTACATAAGAGGAGAATTTATAACATAGTAGCTTGGTTGTAGTTGTTTCTTTAGCATTAACTATTTTCTCTTTTTTATTTTTTTGTTGAATATTTTATTTGATCTCTTAAAACTTATCAATGGTACTTGATCTTCATAATGATTATTTACTTCTTTTTCAATTATTATCATCTTAGAAGGAATACCATTTCAATTTAGAGCAGGGAGAAATGTATTTTTCTTTTAAAGTATTTAAAATATTATATTTATTTGATGGTTCCTTCTTAACCTCTTCCAATCCTTGGAAAAAATTATCCAACCACTTGAATCTCCTTATATTAATAAATTTACTTCTATGATTTATGTATGTGTTTTTAGTGATTTACTCTTTATCCTTTCAATTTATTCATGATATACTTTAATATAGTTATATGTTCAAGTATATAATAGTTTTTGATAATTGGATATGCCTTAAGAAACTCTTAAACGTGAAATTATTTGATGAGGGAAGATATAAATTAAGGTTATTCTTTCTTACTTACCTCATGCTCATCCATATTTTTTGTCCATAAATATCTCAAGTCAAATTGGATTTTGCAAAGAGGACAGCTATATTTTAAATATTTGATCTTAGTCAAAGTCATTTATTTCTTTGTACAAATTTAAAATTGATTTATGTAATTTAAATTTTAATAGTTTTAACATGGATATATGAAGAATAGTTTTAAATATATATATAGTAAAGTGGACATATTTTTATATTTTCCTAATACTAGAAAATTTAATAATACTTTCATTCCTTCTAATCCTAATAGAACTATTTTATTATACATTTCATTCAAACAATCTAGTTTCTTGAACCTCTAAATTTATTCTTTGATTCATACATATAGTTCACCAACCATTTTTGGAGTAATGTCATAAGACTCAAAGGCAAAATATGAAGAATTTTATCCAAGTTTCCATTGTATGCACCCTAGAAACTTTATATCATTAACTGTTTGATATAATTTCTCAAATAAATTTGTTAATGAACTATTTGATATAATGCCTCAACTAAATTTCCAATAGTGTTTTTGATGGAGTATGATAGAAATAGTGTTTTTGATATAATGCCTCAAATAAATTTGTTAATAAACTGTTTTATATAGGGTGCATACAATGGAAACACTATTTCTATCACACTCCATCAAAAATTACCATGAACTGTTTGATATAATGCCTCAAATAATTTTTTTAATGAATTGTTTGATATAGGGTGCATATAATGGAAACACTATTTCTATCATACTTCATCAAAAATTACCATGAACTATTTGATATAATGCCTCAAATAAATTTGTTAATGAACTATTTGATATAATGCCTCAAATAAATTGGAGGTGCCCTGGTAAAAATGTATGCAAAATGTGGAAGCATAGACATGGCATGTTAATTTTTTGACAGAGTAGAAATGTATCATAGAAATAGTGTATGTTGAAAAAGCTTTAGAAACTTTCAAACAAATGCAGTTTCAATTCAACAAATTTGAAAATTTTTGCATTTAGGGTTTCGAAATTTAACAAACAAATGCATTTTGAACTCTACAAAATTCGAATTTGACAAACCTGGTGCTCGATATGCAAGTTGGGTTGATGAACTTTGGAGAGACAAAGTTGAGTTTGCATTCGCCGGAGAGATGAAGTTAGTTTTTTAGCCGTTTATAGATCACGGTCTTGGTTTTCCGCATGCAAAAGCATAGGGAAAGCAACTGCATAAAGTGAAAATGACAATGTTTATTTTTTATGTCTTATTTAAGGGGGTTTGGTCGAACACATGTTTGACCGAACCCCTTTAAATAAGATTATTTTTGTTTAGGGTTTGTGTAATGCCCCATCTTAATAACCTAAGAATGTTGCAATTGAGTATAAAGGTGTAATAATTTTTTTTTTAAGTTTAATTATTAAGTTATTTAGTTGCATACATTCATTAAGCTATGCGACGTTACACTACTTTGAGTTTCCATAAGTCACTTAAGTATTTCACATTGCACATAATAATAATTAACATAAAGATAAACATTGCATAATATTAAATTCCATTCAAGATAATATAAGGTACAAATTTGTTTCATTACATTGCAATTATTCAAATATACAATACTCATCCATCTGATGAGGTAGATCAAATAATGGTTACAATTACATTTACATTGTTCACCTCATAACAATTGAGGGATGTTTACAAATATAAAATTTATAATATACAATGTTGAAATACACATAAGTTTCCAAGTGTGAGCTCTCCATCCATGAAGCTCTCGATGCCAAGATCAAACTGGGGACCCAACGGAGTAAGGTGCACGTTCCACCCAACCATGTGGTACCCGTAGGTCCACCCCCCTGTGCTAGGAGATAGTAATAAGGTTACCTAGACCTAATCTACTAACCCTAGACACTAGTATATAACAATCTAATGGTTACATTGCTTCCAGATTTTGATAATTGAATTTGCTACATACACAAGGTTAACTGTTACTTTAGGTGGAGTGTCATCACAATATCGCAAAGGTTACCCTGATGTTTCTTCCTAGGTTCCGGCCCCCAATCCTTGGGTTACCCTGGTAACCTCTTACGAAACCTGGCCCCTATTGCATACTATTGTGGAATCGAATGTCTTTTGAAGAAACAAGACACCGATTTGCCATTCCAGGCCTTCTCATCTTATACTCAAAACTGAACTAGCTCATGAGTCATAAGAGAGGCATAAGCATCTTGTTAAGAGTTTTTATTTCTAACTACAATGTTCTTTAATTTTCACTGACTTACTAACTCTTTGTAAGTTACCCTGGCACCACTTTGTGTGTCGGCCCTTACAAAAAGCCACTCCCCTAAACATAACAAAGGAATCTATGTTCTCTGACTAAGGTTTACAAGGTGTACATAAAACCAATTCAATATAAAAGACTAACAGTGTTATAACGGACATCAAGTCATTGTTCATAAAACAGGTGTCAAACCTCCATGCAAAGTCATGTACACATCCTTAGTTAACATAAGAATTTAACTTAACAATCACAATCCCCATTTAATAGTTGGTCTGGAAGACTTGATCATTAGAGACTTTCCCAATTTGCCCAATCACAAAATTAAAACAATTTTAAGCAATACACGTCTATCATTTGGATATACTAAATCCATATGTATCAGTTTTGAAAACAACATATTTATAAATTGTTTTAATAAAAGATCTATTTTAATAATCAAGAAAAATAACTACTTTATTTAATCTCTTTTTCTGATTTTCACAAATTCACTATATATTTTATTCTATAATTTCTCAATCTTAATTTTTCACATACAAGTTATTTTAAAGAAAATATATTTGTATACAATTTTTTTTTTTTTTTAACCTTAATAAATATAATTATATGTATATAAATATTTATTAAATATATAAACAAAGAATTATATTTATTTACCCAAATAAAAATACATACTCATATACATATACATACATACATACATATATATATATATATACTTATATATATATATACATATATTTATATTAAATAAAAATATGAATTACTATACAATGCCAAAATCCAATTTAAGTTTTGAAAAATAACAAACAAAGTGGCACAACTCCAAGCAGTTAATAACCACAACAAAACAAAACTTTAGGGAGTAAACGCAGCCTCTCTCGGGTCGCTTAACTCCATTTGGGAGAGGGCTGCCTGTCTGTATTACTCTTCCGGGATCTGGGAGGGCTCTCGCCTCCCTAATACTCCCAGAATTTTATTTTATTTTTAAAATTCCTTTAAATCCACCCATGATGTGCTTCAGTTCAAATTTGCATAAAACAACTAATTCACCTTGCATCATCATTTAAAATATATAATCATATAACCATTAAGCCCATTCTCAACCAATTTATATAAAAAACATATACATATATATATGTATATATATATATATATGATTATATATATATATAGACATATATATATATATATGGATTATATATATATATATGATTATATATATATATATGATTATAGTATATATATATACATTGGTATATATATGACGGTATATATATATGATTATATATATACATATTAAAAATTCCAATCAGTGGTTTTGAGCCGAATGGCAGAAGAAAATAATAATAAACTCCTACCCTGTAAAATTGCAAATAAACAAATTTCCTCAGTTCGCCATAACAATGATAGTATTATTATATTATTTTTCTAACCAATATAATTCCTAAAGGTTTATAATTCTTCTTTTTAAAACAATTAGCCCTCCTATAAAAATTTAAATACACCCTACGGGGAATATAATTCATAGGTTTTCCAACCTACCAAATTTCTCAAAACATGTTACGAGAACGATTTCTTTTACGGGAAATACAGGAATTTAAAATTGAACTTGTTTCTTTTCACAAACAATCTCTTCCAGAAACTAATGAAATTTATTCACAGAAAGAAATAAAACATTTACTAATAAGAATACCTAATTTCCTTTGCTGTCTGGTGAAGAAACCCTCTGTAGCCTCTATTGCCTGTAGCTACCAATTCCTTCCCGAGAACCAATTCCAGAAAGCAACCAAAAACCAAAGATCTTCCAATTCCAAAACCAACCAAAAAGCATATACCAAAATTTTACAGAGTACCAAATAATTTCCCGTGAATGATAGGATAGCCTCTGTGATTTTTCCCAGATCCAAATTATCCTCCGTAACAAATTTCCTCAACAAACACCAATTAAAGCACTGGCACACATGTCAAGAAGTGGTTGCAAAATATCTTCTTCCACCACTTCTCAGCAATTTTGCCTTTCAATATTTGCATGAATAATTAATTTTATTTAAATTTTAAAACTCATATTTCAATTTACATGCATTTATTTAATTTAATTTAAATTTACAATTCAAATGCCTTTTCCTCAAATAATATTTAATTTTCAAATAAACTATTTACACACTTAATAATTTAATTTAATTAATTAATTAATTTAATTAAATAAGTTTGATCTTTTAAGATCAAATCATTTAACCAAATAAGCTAATTAATTAATTAAATAATCAAGCAACTAATCTCTTCCACATTTAAAAATTAATTTAAATAACAATAATTTAAAACACTATAAACTATCATTAAAAATTAACCAGATTTACCTTTCAAACAATTTATCCAAACAAAAGAATACAAAACAATCCTATGACTCTGAACTAAAACAAACAATGTACTAAGACCGGGATTATAGATCAGACTAGGGTGAACCAAACTACTATCTCCCAATCAACGATCCATGAGTCTTGACACTGCATCTCGAAAGTACCCGTGTGGAGTCTAATATGTACCGCTAATCCCTCGCAACTTCAAATAATAATATGTAAATATATATATATATATATAGAGGAGAGAGAGGTGAGAGAGGTATATATATATATATATATATATATATATATATATATATATATATATATATATATAAAGCATTAAACAGACACACCGTGCAGAGAAAATCACGGATATCACAGGGCACTCGCAAGCGAGTGATGCGATTCCGTTCTCCACACCAATACACATCACAACAAACTGACGAAATAAATAGCTATTAGTCCATCATAAACATGTGCATAGCAATAATCAATTGAAAGTAAACATCTACGCTATCTCAATGCAAAAAAAATTTCAAATATCGCAAAATAATGTATCATCATGTCACAGAATAAATCCACTATCGCTCAAAACCAGCGATCAAAATATCCAACCAAAGTATCATAGTCTAATAGTGTAAAAACACAACAGCAGAAAACATAAGCATAAACGGAGGGGTACTACATCCTCCCTCCCTAGGATCAGGCTTACTCCTGGAAGCCTGCTAGTAGCAAACAAATAACACATACACATCAAAAATAGGTTCTTCCAAGAAATGAAAGACTAGCCACTAATATCCCTCTGGATCAGTACTTAGTCAACGTCTTGACCCCTGAGGATCAACTCCCGATGTAGAAGGACATGCACGGTTCCCAAAGAACGATGCCGGTCCTCCATCAGGAACCTCTCCAACTGCACCTTGGTGCTCATCCTGGTGGTTACCCACCATGGTAAACACCCTATGTGACCTGCCTGCATCTCCCACCGTAGGCTCTGAAGCTGTAGGTCGAGACCCAAAACCAGTAAAACCTCTCATCGGACACTGCCTAGCTATGTGTCCCTGCTGTCCACATGAGTAACAACCTGTGCCTCTACCGAATCTTCTGCCACCCGAAGGTGCATTGGATTGCTGGAAACTACCTCTACTGATAGTAGACTACACACTCTGAGGGCTATTACCTTGCTGTGGATGTGGGTTATTGTTCTTTTGAGGTGTTCATTGTTGTTGTTGCTGCCCACCCTTTGTGGGTGTCTGTTGGTTCCTAGAGGAACCACCTGTCTGTGCCTGTCCACCCCGTGGACTAAAACCTGCTACAGGAGCACTCCCAATCTGCACTCCTATGTGCTCACCTAAAGCCATAACAAGGTTCTCCTCTACTATGTGAGCCTTCTCCACCGTAACTTCCATAGTCTTTGACTCAAAGACTCAGACACCACCACTGATGCGGGTGTTTAAACCCCTAATAAAATGCTGTACTAGCATAGGCTCATCATCTCCAATACCAGCATACTGCTTGAGTTCATAGAACCTACATTCATATTGCTTTACAGAAAGAGCCAACTGACGTAGATCATGGAACTCGTCAGCCCTACGCTGCCTCCAGTGTTCTGATAGGAACCGAGCTCTAAACCTCTCGAGAAACATCTCCCAAGACACATAACCAATATCCAAATGGAGCTTCTGCTCCTCTAGGTGCCACCAAGTAGAGGCGAATCCTCTCAAGTGCATAATAGCACATCTGGCACGGGTATTGCTACCGTAAGGGTGCATGGAAAAGTATCTACCCAAATCTAGTAGCTAGGTCTCAGCCTCTAAGCCAGCTCCTGTACCATCAAAGGTAGGAGGGCGTGCCCTAAGTAAATCCCTCATATGTCCTGCAATAATAGAATCCTGATGTATTGAGTCATCTACTCTCCTAGGAGATCTATCTCTCTCTCTAACAACCTCCTGCTCAACTTCCTGTCTAGGTCCAAGACGAGCTAGGACCTCCTCTAATAGTGGACGTATCTGAGAACCCTCTACTGCTGACTGTTCAGGATTCTGTCCCTCATTTCTCTGACCCAAATATTCTGCCTGATCACTGTGATGAGGACTAGGAGGGGGAGTAACCTGAGGGATTGGCCCTCGGCCTCCACCTCGACCTCTACCATGACCTCTTCCTCCTCGCCTAGGCATGTTCCTACACATAACAACGAGTCTTAGATACTATTCAACCAAGGCTAACAGTTGCGACACTACGTACTAGGTCAACCTAATGGGCTCGTGATTACCCAGAGCGTCCAGTGTTTGTAACCTGGCTCTGATACCAATCTGTAATGCCCCGTCTTAATAACCTAAGAATGTTGCAATTGAGTATAAAGGTGTAATAAATTTTTTTTTAAAGTTTAATTATTAAGTTATTTAGTTGCATACATTCATTAAGCTATGCGACGTTACACTACTTTGAGTTTCCATAAGTCACTTAAGTATTTCACATTGCACATAATAATAATTAACATAAAGATAAACATTGCATAATATTAAATTCCATTCAAGATAATATAAGGTACAAATTTGTTTCATTACATTGCAATTATTCAAATATACAATACTCATCCATCTGATGAGGTAGATCAAATAATGGTTACAATTACATTTACATTGTTCACCTCATAACAATTGAGGGATGTTTACAAATATAAAATTTACAATATACAATGTTGAAATACACATAAGTTTCCAAGTGCGAGCTCTCCATCCATGAAGCTCTCGATGCCAAGATCAAACTGGGGACCCAACGGAGTAAGGTGCACATTCCACCCAACGATGTGGTACTCATAGGTCCACCCCCCGTGCTAGGAGATAGTAATAAGGTTACCTAGACCTAATCTACTAACCCTAGACACTAGTACATAACAATCTAATGGTTACATTGCTTCCAGATTTTGATAATTGAATTTGCTACATACACAAGGTTAACTGTTACTTTAGGTGGAGTGTCATCACAATATTGCAAAGGTTACCCTGATGTTTCTTCCTAGGTTCCGGCCCCCAATCCTTGGGTTACCCTGGTAACCTCTTACAAAACCCAGCACCTATTGCATACTATTGTGAAATCGAATGTCTTTTGAAGAAACAAGACACCGATTTTCCATTCCAGGCCTTCTCATCTTATACTCAAAACTGAACTAGCTCATGAGTCATAAGAGAGGCATAAGCATCTTGTTAAGAGTTTTTATTTCTAACTACAATGTTCTTTAATTTTCACTGACTTACTAACTCTTTGTAAGTTACCCTGGCACTACTTTGTGTGTCGGCCCTTAAAAAAAGCCACTCCCCTAAACATAACAAAGGAATCTATGTTCTCTGACTAAGGTTTACAAGGTGTACATAAAACCAATTCAATATAAAAGACTAACAGTGTTATAACGGACATCAAGTCATTGTTCATAAAACAGGTGTCAAACCTCCATGCAAAGTCATGTACACATCCTTAGTTAACATAAGAATTTAACTTAACAATCACAATCCCCATTTAATAGTTGGTCTGGAAGACTTGATCATTAGAGACTTTCCCAATTTGCCCAATCACAAAATTAAAACAATTTTAAGCAATACACGTCTATCATTTGGATATACTAAATCCATATGTATCAGTTTTGAAAACAACATATTTATAAATTGTTTTAATAAAACATCTATTTTAAATCAAAACAACTACTTTATTTTAACTTTTCTCTGATTTTCACAAATTCACTCATATGGTTTTTATTCTAGCAATTTCTCTTGCACCCACCTTTTCTTCACATACAAGCTATTTTAAAGAAAATATATTTGTAGTAATTTTTTTTTTTTTTTTTTAACCTTAATAAATATAATTATATGTATATATATATTTATTTACCCAAATAAAAATACATACTCATATACATATATATACATATATATATATATATATACTTATATATATATATATACATATATGTATATTAAATAAAAATCTGAATTACTATACAATGCCAAAAATCGCATTTAAAAGCTTTTAAAATAACAAATGTATGTTATTGAATTTCCGTTGTTAATAACTAACAAACAAAACTTGTATAAAACGCAGCCTTCGGCCGCAGCTCCATTTGGGGAGAGGGCGCGGCCCACTCCAGGGCTGCGCCCCCTTCCATGGGACGTGGGGAGGGTTTCAGCCCTCCCCCCAATACTCTGTAATTTTATTTTATTTTTTAAAATTTATTTCTTAAAATCCGCCGTACGGCGTATGCGTTTCAACAAAAAATTGCATAAAAATAATTCAATTTTCCTGTACGGTGATTTAAAATATATAATCATATAACCATTAAGCTCCATTCTCAATCCAATTTATATAAAAAGAATATATATATATGTATATATATATATATATATGATTATATATATATATTAAAATTCCAACAGGGTTTTGTTTAACAGAGAAGAAAATAATAATAAAATCCTACTGGGGAAATTGGGGAAATAAACAAATTTCCTCAGGGTTTCACAGAATTCACGCATAGTATTTTTTTTTTTTCAAATCCAATATACCCCAGAGGTTTACAATTCTCTTTAAAATAATTAAATTTCCTTCATAAAAATTTAAATACATTCTACAGAAATATACTATAGAGGTTTTCTGAACCATCAAATTTCTCAAAAACATGTTACAAAGAACGATTTCTTTTACGGGAAATACAGGAATTTAAAATTGAACTTGTTTCTTTTCACAAACAATCTCTTCCAGAAACTATTGAAATTTATTCACAGAAAGAAATAAAACATTTACTAATAAGAATACCTAATTTCCTTTGCTGTCTAGTGAAGAAACCCTCTGTAGCCTCTGTTGCCTATAGCTACCAATTCCTTCCCGAGAACCAATTCTAGAAAACAACCAAAAACCAAAGATCTTCCAATTCCAAAACCAACCAAAAAGCATATACCAAAATTTTACAGAGCACCAAATAATTTCCCGTGAATGATAGGATAGCCTCTGTGATTTTTCCCAGATCCAAATTATCCTCCGTAACAAATTTCCTCAACAAACACCAATTAAAGCACTGGCACACATGTCGAGAAGTGGTTGCAAAATATCTTCTTCCACCACTTCTCGGCAATTTTTCCTTTCAATATTTGCATGAATAATTAATTTTATTTAAATTTTAAAACTCATATTTCAATTTACATGCATTTTACTTACTAATTTTAGAATTACACCCAAACGCCTTCTAAATATTTACCAAACAAACCATTTTAATTCTATTAATTTTAATTTAATTATTAATTATTTTATCGTAAATAAGCCTGATCTTTTGCACCAACCATTTAACCAAATAAGCTAATTAATTAACCGAAATAATCACAACTAATCTCTTTTCCATTTAAAAATTGAATTTCAAAATAACAACAATCAAGCCCACCCAAGTAACCATCATTAAAAATAAACCATCACCCTTCACAACTCATCCAAACATATGAATATGCCCAACTTTATGACTTCCAACAAACAATGTACTAAGACCGGGATTATAGATCAGACTAGGGTGAACCAAACTACTATCTCCCAATCAACGTATCTGTTGAGTCTTGACACGCTTAGACCTGAGTACCTAGGTGGAGTCAGTGTCATGTACCTACAATCCCTGCAACCAAACAATAACATGCAAACATATATATATAAAGCATTAAACAGACACACCGTGTAGAGAAAATCACGGATATCATAGGGCACTCGCAAGCGAGTGATGCGATTCCATTCTCCACACCAATACACGTCACAACAAACTGACGAAATAAATAGCTGTTAGTCCATCATAAACATGTGCATAGCAATAATCAACTGAAAGTAAACATCTACGCTATCTCAATGCAAAACAAAAATCAAATATCGCAAAATAATGTATCATCATGTCACAGAATAAATCCACTATCGCTCAAAACCAGCGATCAAAATATCCAACCAAAGTATCATAGTCTAATAGTGTAAAAACACAACAGTAGAAAACATAAGCATAAACGGAGGGGTACTACAGTTTGGGGGTTTGGTCGAACCAATGGTTCGACTAAACATATATGTTCAGTCAAACATATAATGTGGTTCGGTCGAACCATTGAGTTCAACTGAACCCATTGAGTTTGGGGAAAAGGAAAAAAATGAAATTTCCTTCCTCATAATATTTGTAAACCACTATTGTGGTTTGACCCACAAGTATAAGGATAATGTTTGGATGGGAATAAGTTATTGGTATAAATATAGGTCAATTTTAATACTATTGCTATGTACTACTTTATGTAAAGTTGGTTAATGGGTCAAATAAGATAGTGATGTAGTATTACATAATTTAAATATATTTACAAGGATAAAAGTATTTAATAAGAATTTAGATTTCATAACTAAAAATGAGTGTAGTGTTGATTCAAGGTATACTTTGTATTATACTAGTTAGAGGTGATAAACTGTATGGACTACAATATAACTCACTAGGTCTCTAGAAGGAAGAAGGTTCAAACTTATAAATTCACCCCATCTTGGTGAGATGGAATATATATATTTGGATGTGTTTTATGTGGAGTAACTTTGGAACTTGTAAAAATCAAATCATATCCTCCCTTATGAGAAAATTTGAGTCATATGTTATGATTCATAAATTAGGTTGTATCATGGAAATTGCAAATATATGAAGTGTTATAATTCAAGTTTAGTTTTTATAAGGGTAACCTTGATAATCCACTCACATAAGTCCAACTATATGATGGTTGATGAAGCCAATTTATACATCATAATATCTCAAATAAACTCGAGAGTAGATTTAGCAATATTAAAATCAATCTTCTCTTTAGCTAGCATCCTCTTATACAAGAAAGATGTCTTTATAATTAAGGTAGTATCATGTCAGATAATTTTTGTTTAGCTTTGTGTCTATTTTGAGAAAATAATTTTACCATGTTTAAGATGTCTATTTAAAATTGACACTATAATTTTTACGTATATCTATTTTAAGTACATCGTGGATCCATAACCCACAGGTCCTTGGATTCACATCTTAAACTTGGAGAAATTACAATATGTTTGAATGAATTTTTGGGAATAACATATTTACATGATGTAAACTCATAGGAGCATGTTACTTCCACATCTTAAACCTTGAAAATATTATGTTGTTAATTGCATTGGTTGAAATGAAATAATATTTTCTTAGGATGAGACATGGGGACATGTTGAATTTTACAGGGAGAGAGACAACCTCCAAGAAAATTAAAATTATAAGTCCATACTAATTATTTTTCATACACAACCTAATAATATCATATATCAATAGGAATCCAAATCTATGGATGTATTTATGGAATGAAATAGTATTTCTTCTCATTTTGTACCCTTAAATTTTATGATGATATCCCCAATAAAAATTTGTGTTCCACTTTACTATTAGGTTTACAACATGGTTGTCAATGTAAGGTATCCTCATTTTATAAGCCAAAAACTTCATCCAAAAACATATTGAAAAAATATTCATCGTAAAAGTGAATTGAGATATAATTAACATAGTTTCTTAAAGGAAGATTAAAACTAGTAATTACTTATGTACTCTCTAGGTGGAAATAATTTACTATATTATTCTATTACTATTTAAGATGCATTGTGAGATTATTTGTATCATCTTTTATTTTAATTTGTACATTGTTATTAGACTTGATCAACCCAATAATATTATACATTTTCCTTACTATATAAGACTAAGTTTCTATTTAAAAAGAGGATATTCATGTAGTTTGGAATGCATGAATATCATCTTGGAATGTATGTTGAATTTATAGATTATAATTTTTTAAATTATGAGTAACCACATAGTATTAGGTATGCATAGTAATCATTGTGTGCTCACATTGTAATACTTTGAAGGAGTTACATGAGTGGATAAAATGGTAAAGTTGATAGAGTAACTACATAATATGGGTTATGCATGTTATTCATTAGGTAAATTTATATCAACACATGATAAATTTAATGTTGAAGTCGTGCATGTAAGTAAGGAAAACATCTCCATTAAAAAAAATGGGTTATATGAGAGAAAATTGATAGAATTAAAATATATGTGATTAAACATATAGAATAGCCTTAGTTCTTCAATTGTAAAATTCTTAAATGTATTGTCATAATTTTGATTGAAAAAAAATTAATTGTCTTGAAACAATAAAAGAGAGAGATCTATGAATTGGAAGAAGAAAAGGATGTATATATATATATATGAAGAATGAATGTATTCAGTATCAATTTCTTTAGTTATTGATTATGTGTTTTTTGAGTTGTGATGTAGATATCTCCTACTACTGAGGACACTAGCTAATTTACAAGGGGATAATTGTTATGTAACATTTTCTCCATGAGAAGATAAATCTATTAATAACCCTTTAAAATTAAAGGGAGATATAAAATAAAGGATATTATGATCCTTTTGGTTAAAAGAGAGATTAATAATAATTATAAAAGGAAACCTTTTGTGAAAGGGTGTGATGGTTTGGAAGCCACCCATTAAAAAGGATATATAAATCATTCATGTGAGACATGAAAAGACATGGAAGGATGGAGAACATTCAAGGATAGAAGAGAAAAAGGAAAGAGGAACTAAAAGGGAGCAAAGGAGTGAAGGTTAGGGTCTAGGTGGACATTTAAATATTTGGAGAAGGGACATACAACATGTATCCAACTTAGGGTACATCATACACCCAGGAGTGTCCTAGCTAGGGATGAGTTTATGTCCTGAAGGCAAGCTGGTTTTGTGCAAGAACCAGTTCCTCTGGGGGTGTTTATGCCAAGAAATAGTCTAGGTCCATAACCATTCCTCTGAGAGTCGGATAACAACCTTTCCATGAGTTTAAGATAAGTATTGAGAACCATTGATTCATTAATATTGGGAATATTGTCTATATGATTTGGTGTTAATATGATTAATCTACATGAAGGCGTTATTCCATTTACTATGTTGATTATTTAATTTTCACATGTTTGTAGCTTAAGTAATTATTCACATTTATTTTGATAGTATTGCATATTATAAATTATATTAATTCTAATATTTGTTATATTAAATTTGCTACTAATACTTAATAAACATAAGAGGAAAAGTGACATAACATATGTTGTAGTGAATTTGTGAATGAAGGCTTATTTTCCCTCTTCATCAAATTTCTTTTTAATGATCTCATAAATATGCTACACTGGTTTCTGAGGATCATTAATAAATTTAAGCGACAATTAGTACATTGGGTCAATTTTGAATCAAATTCTTGTCTTCAAACAAATAATGAAGGTTGTATAACTAGTTGTGGCTAGAATTTAGGTCATACAAATGTGTTGGGAGGTTGAGCCTATTTGTAATGCCCCGCCACGCAACCCTAGGGGAAGTTGCAAACTACTAAACAAATGCACAATTTTTTTTTTTTTTTTTGTTTAATTACAAATACATGTATGATCACAACACAAAGCCAACAATCCCCTAAGGCTACGAGACAAAGATTATTTAGATCACAAATTAAAGTTCAACATGCATGAAATGAAACATAACAACATTCACTTAACTAATTAAAGCACATACATTCCATACATGAGATTTTCATTAAGACCATGAGATCCTTCATGGTTACCAATGACATAAGTTATATAATTACAATTACATCTCTCATTCCCAGAATGAGGTAAATCAATAACATGATTGTTTATTACAATTTCCACCTCGATAACAATGAGGGGTAAATAAAGTACAAGAGAAACTAACATAAATGGAACCAAGGTAGCAACTGGATCCCACGAGCTCTCCAACACAAAAGTCTCGTCCACATAAGCCAATGCCAAAACAATGGAGTAAGGTGCATGTTCCACCCAACCAAGTGATACCCGAAGGCTCACCCCCCATGCTAGGAGATAGTAACAAGGGTTTTAGGTCAAGACCAACAACCTCTAAACATAGGCAACATGACTCAACTGAAAAAGGATACGAACATGACATCACATGACACAAAGGTTACAATGCTTCCACATTTCAAGTACATGAACACATCACGAATACAAACATAATGCTGACTTAGGAGAAGTGTCATCACAATGTCGCATGGGATATCCTGGCAAGTCTTCCTAGGTCCCGGCCCCCATCTCGGGATATCCTGGTAACCTCTAACGACTCCCAGCCCCACATGCAAACCAATGCGGAATCAGTTATCTTTCGAAGGGACAAGATGACAATCTTAAGACTCTAGCCTCTGCCTCGGCCCCAAGTTCATACAAGCACTTGGCGCCCACATGAGCTTATGGAAAACAATCTTTAAATGTTGGAACACCATACTATAATTAATTGACGTAAGTTTTCTAATCAATTAACTAACTCCATTGAGATCCTCCCGCACCACCTTAGGTGCTGTACCCCTCAATGCAAGCACTCTCTCTAAGACAACATCGGAACTATGCCACCACCAAAGGGTACTCAAGTACGACCTAGGGATAATGAATCCCCAAACACGACATGAAGAAAACAAAACCCACCCAATATAATCAGATATAACGCTGGACACAAGTACACACTACCCATGGCAAACGAGGTGGATTGACATGCTGACAACCCCAAAACACATAAAAGATGATTCAATTTGGAAGACTTACGAGATCTGACTCAAAACCCAACAAGAATAAGCACCCCACGACGAAAGAAATCTTGCAAACAATATAAGGTAATCTACCTTCGGATTTCGTAAATCCAATCATTCGTCGCATTAGTGCCTTTAAACAATTTAAATAAACTATGTTCTTGCACAATCACATAAGTGTTTGAATGTTCATTTGATTCTTGTTGATGCAATACACACAATATCTTTAAATCAATTTCTTTTCTTTTGATAACCAATGATTTCCCATAAACCAATTTTCATCTATCCCTTAACAAATATCTCATTATAATTTAAATACTTCTTCTCTTTTAGAAAAAAAAAATCACATTTAAAAATACATATATATTTATTAAATATCTACATAATCAGATATACACACACACACACATATATATATATCTAATTACATATATATTTAAAAAAAATAAATATATATAATTAATACTTAAATGTGCATGATAATTACTTAAGCATTTATTAAAATATAATATACACATATTATAATATATATATTATATAATAATATTAAATTATTATATATAACATATATATTAAAATATGTATATAAATTATATTTTAATTGACAAAATAAAATATTGAAATCAAATTTCATATTATATATATTAAATATAAAACATATAATATGTCATATGTCATATGTTTTATATTTAATAAATATAATAAATGAAATTAAAAAAATCAAATTTCATAACCAAACGCCATCCACACTTAGGGTTCAGCCGCGCCCTGTTTGAACAGGGGATGCAACCCCCATGAATGGGGGCGGCGGCCTGTGTAGGCAGCGACGACGCTGCCTCCACAGGTGGCTGTCGCCAGTCTTGGGGTGGCCGAGGGTTTAAACCCTCCCCCATACACTTAGCCCATCCAAAAAAACAAATCCGCCACGCGGATTTAAACACGCCAATGACTGGTAAAAAAAACAAAAAACGAAAATTCTAGGTGAAACCCAGAACGGTAAAAAAAACCACAGTTTCATATTATTTCGAATTTTTTTGTTTAAACAACTCACATATATATATATATATGTATATATTTATATATATATATACATATATATATGTATATATTTATATATATATATATACATATACACAGTCATAATAAATGGCTGTAAAAATGCTTATTTTCCATACCCAGATTGAGCAAATGCTCAATCTGAGAATTACAATAATTTTCCATTCACATTGCAAGATTTAACACAATAAATTAAAGATTTCTCACAATTTGAATTAAGATTTTTCCAAGCAAATACACTTTCATAGAAAACTAATGAATTTCCATGCTTGTTTTCAAGATTTTCATTGATAGTTTTCATTTTCTTTTGTTTTCACTAAAGTTTTAAAGTTCTTTTGTTCAAGTTTAAATGAAGATCTTCTCATGGGTTTTCAATCAAAATTTGAATTCCATTAATAGATTGAACCATTTCAAACAAAAAGAAAAAGAATTTTAAAATGAGATGGCATAATAAGGAAAGCATGGAACCTTTTGTTTTTCTCCAAGCTATTTGAATCCTTCAATGGAGGTTGCTCTCCTTCAAATTTTGCTTCAACAAATCTTTCCAATCCTTCTTCAAAAAATCTCTCCAAGAATTCCAAGTTTCTTGTTGCTCTCCAAAATTACCCAATTCTAGAAAAGAAAATCCATTTCCTTATGCCTTTTCCTTCTCCAAATTGTCAAACCCCTAATTTTGAGTTCACCCACCATAGTTATTGCTAATTTAGATATTTTCATTTTTTGAGAATTAATAAAACAATTCTATTTCCCATTTCAAATGCATAGTATTCATTTAAAACAAAATTCTATTTGCACCCCAAATGTCAATTAAATTCCCTTTTATCCACAAAATTGAATTTAGCAATTACATTTAACAAAAATCATTTTTAATTTTATTTCAAGAGGAATGCAAAGCAATTTCTATTTTTTTTTTGTCACAATATATAATAATGCTAACACAATTGAACTAATTTAATTAATCAACCATAAATCTAATTCATGATTAGATTATTTTATTGATTGAATTAAATTAACTAATTAATTAATAAGCACTCTTTTATGAATTTTGGCAATAAATTTAAATAAAGCAAACACCACTTCACTAGGAAATTTAATCACGCAAGCAAGGAGAGACGAGACGACAAGGAAAATAACTTATCCCAACTGACAACCCGACGACCCACTATGGCTAGGGTGAAGTCATGACATAGAAAACCAAGCTACTATCTCCCAATCGTTTTCCGTTGAACAAGGGACATGCTCAGACTTGTGGAATCAGGTGGAGTCAATGTCCTGTACCTGCATCCTGCACACAACACGAGTGTCAAACATGCATGTATATATAAATATTAAAACACACCGTGAAGAGGAAATCACGGAATCATAGGGCACTCGCATGCGAGTGATGTGATCTCGTCCCCTTCACCAATACAATATCGCTAACTGATGCCTCTAAACATCAATGGTATAATCAAAGCATAAAGCATCAATAATTCACATACTTGCTAATTTAATCCATAACATGAAACAATAATATCATCTGATTAAAGTACCATCACATCAAAACATAATGTTTACATCGCTTAACAATTAGCGGTCAAAGTAATCAAGTTTATAACCAACGTGTTGACAAAGAAAAACATATATAACGAACATTGCTCGATCAAAAGAACAAAATGGAGGGGTGTTACACTATTGGAAGGATAAAATTGAGTGGGGTTCATACAATGGCAAGGAAGAGCCCTTTGAAGCTTGCTAGAGTTGGATGGAGGTTGTGATCTAGTCCTCAAATCTACCCATAATCTTCATGAAACCATATTTTGGGGCCAAGTAAACCATCCAATGATAAACAAGAACATAATGATAGAGGTCTTGATTGAAATGTGGAACAAATTTTTTATACATGTGGTTGAATAGGCTAAGCAGGGCCAAAATCATACACCATAAAAAGCTTGCAAATAGCCTGATAAAGGCCACAAATTTCTTCCAATCAAGTTGAAATGGACATAAATTTCTTGAAAATAGGTCGATGGATTTATACGATACAGTAGAGTATAGAAAAT